>JAOQMS010000180.1:54127675-54170468 GCA_027563885.1 Erythroxylum longipes
ATTAGTCATATTAATTAAGAGTATAATAGAAAATAATACTTGTAGTGAAGGTTATTAATAGAAAGTAAAATTTTTACCGCAAAAGCAGTTTCCTACCGTAATCCTCTTTCTGCTTATTGATTTTTACAGTGACACCGCACTTTTCTCCAACCTCCAGTTGTTCACCGCGGATCCAAATATGTGACTGGGTTTGAAAACTGCAGTGGATAAGTACTTATCTCCACTGCATCGTAGATCCAAACGCAACCTTTGTTAAATTTTCAGATTTATTAATCGAATGCCAATGGCTAGCCCGTTAATTTTTAAAAATATTTTTTAAAAAATTATAAATATAAGACAACAATTTTTTAAAATAGATCTTGACTTAGGTCTACTAGAGGCCTAACTTTTTACACAAAATAATGTCATTTTGTTTAGAATAGTTGAGTCTCGAGTAGGTCTAAACCTGAGCTTAAGTTTGACCTATGTGTTAATTCATTGAAAATACCTAAATATAGATCTATAGGTCAACCCATTATTATCTATATTTATTAATCAATGATGTTGACAATTGGTCGTTACCAACACCAATCTCATATTTAAAGATGAAATTAGAGCAAGTTAAATTGAGTCTAAATCAATATTCAAATGAAAATATAAAAATTTAGATTAAATAATTATTGTTTTGAATTTTGGTCAAGTGATTTAAAGTCGATTTTGAGTTCAATTGATTATCCTAAATTTAAATTCAATCCAAAATTTTAATTAGTTAGATTGATTTGTCAACTTTGATTGTATATTATACGTTATTTACGTAAAGGTATTTTAAAGTTAGAAAGACATAAATATTTTAAATTTTATCTTCTTTTAGGGTTAATTATAAAAAAAACTAAACTTTTTTCAAATTTTCAATTATAACTTGAACTTAAAAAAGTAACAATAAAATGTCCAAATTTTCAAACATTTCAATTCTAGTCCAAACTCCAAAAAAATAGCAATAAATTGTTTAAACTTTCAATTTTTTAATTATAATTTGATGTTATTATTTTTGTTAAGTTTGCTAACGTGATTTGTCACGTGTTTCAGAAACTTTAACTATTAATACATATAAGCCAAAATTAACACGGCAAATAAAAATTAATGAAACGATATCGTTTAATCACATAAATAAAACGACTTCGCTGCTTAAATATGACCTAAATCAAATTATGCAGCCTTGACGACTTTACGTTTTCATTTTATTTTATTTTTCCTTCATTTTCAGTTTGTTCTCTCAACACCCTTATCATTCGATTTTCATATTATGCAACAAATAAAGATTAATGAAACGATATCGTTTAATCATATAATTAAAACGACTTCATTGCTTAAATATGACCTAAATCAAATTACGCAGTCCTAATGACCTTACGCTTTAATTTTAATTTTTTCATTCATTTTCAGTTTGTTCTCTCGACACTCTTATCCTTTGATTTTTATATTATGAAGCCTTGACGCCCTCGCATTAAGGGCATCAGGAAAACGAACTAAAAACGAAGAGCTAACTAGTACAGTACGCTATAATGCGATAATAGTTTGGGACATCAGAAAAACAAACAGAAAACAAATGCCCGAAGGCATCAGAAGAACAACATATAACATTGGGCTAAAATTAAAAAAATTGAAAGTTTGAATATTTTATTGTCACTTTTTAAAGTTTAGGTTATAATTGAAAAAAACAAAAGTTTAAGCATTTTATTGTTAATTTTTAAAATTTGAACTTAAATAAAAATATGGCAAAAGTTTGAATTTTAAAAAAAAAACTTTATTTTAAGATATTATTTTGTATATTATATATATTAGTTATACAATATTGAGTTTACGTGAATTAAACTTCTTCACAGGGATTAAAACTTAAAACTCTATTTTGTTTTATTTAATTTAATTTTTGAGTGGAATGATGACGTGTGATTAACAATAAATTGAGGTCATGATTGACCAGTACGTGTTCCATATGATTATGGAAGCACAATTCCGGCACCAAACGCGCCGAGAAAGCCAATTTTCACATTGAGTATGATTTTGTCTATACACCAAACATATATATGCATATATTTGTTTATTTATAACCAGATAATAATTTTAATTTGCCATTTTCATCAGGATTTTGATGTCCCAATTCCAATAAATAATACTTGCGATCAAATCTCTGGTATGAGTTATAATATTTTTATCATATTTTATATAAATATATGGATGGAATTTAATAAAATAGAGTTAGAACAGAATAAGTGAAACAGAGAATTTGAAAAGCAACCATTACTCTTATAAAAAATTAACATTTTTGCTAGTTATTATTCCAGTCAACTATTTGAAATGTGTATATATATATATTTAAATTTTTATTAATAACTAAAATTTAATTACAATTAATAACGAATTAAGTCAAATTTAAAATATTTATAATTTAAATATATTCATTTTTTACTTAAAATTAATTTACTGGATCAATTTATTTAAAAATTATATTATTGATAAAATAATATCATTTAAACTATTTGACAAAATCAGCTAAATCAAATTAAACTCAATTTTGAGTTAAATTAAAAATTAATTTACTTCCTTTTTTGTATTTTTATTAAATAATATAAAAATATTTCAAATAATTCACTTAAAAATAAAAATTAAATAATAAATTACATCAAATGAGAAACCTTTAATTTAAAAGGTTTATTATGAAACGGAAAATTATAAATACATCCCACTATATTACATCATAAAGTAGGATGGCATTTTCAGTAATAAAATCCTAAACAATGGGCACTTGGATCTCTACCGCCACTTTTGGATTTTAGCCTTACACGGAGTTGTATAATATAAACGACAGAACTTCACTTCCCTTCTCTCTCTCAACGAACGCGGTGTAAGAGAGACGAAAAAAATGGTAGGAGTCTGGAAGAATTCGTACGGATCAATGATGGTTCTCACAATCCTGGCTGTTCACGTGGCGGTTTCAGCGTCATCCTCGGTCGTTGATTTCATGCCCGTCCTCGAGCCCCGGTGCAGGGGATCCATCGCGGAGTGTCTTGACGCGGTGGACTCGGAGGAGTTCGCGTTGGACTCGGAGAGCAGCAGGCGCATTTTAGCGACGTCCAGGTACATAAGCTACGGTGCGCTGAGGAGGAACACTGTGCCGTGCTCGCGACGCGGCGCTTCTTACTACAACTGCCGGCCCGGAGCTCAGGCCAACCCCTACTCTCGCGGTTGCAGTCGCATCACTCGCTGCCGTGGTTGATTTTTACTATTGGTTTGTACTTTTATAATTCTCTCTACATTTTCTTTTTTTCTTTTATTTCTCGATTTTATTATTTCTCTCGATAATATATAGAGTTTGTTTTTATGTTATGTAATATTGGTATACATGTTTAACACTATTGTGCCTTGATTTAATAATAAAATTAAAATTGGTTCACCAAAATTATTTTATTTTATTTTATTTCTTTTTTTCGTAATTGAGACTATTTGATTACATGTTTTAAGAAATTTATTTTTTAACGATAATGTAAATTATGAAAACACATTTTCTTAACTTTTAACAAATATAGACATTTAAGAAATTAAATGAAAATTGGTTTTGTTAAATATAATCAGAACCTGTAATAATTAATAAAGGGAATAAATTTAATAATCAATCTGCAATGTTTCACTGCTTATCATTAGTGGCATATATATGTACAAGTCTTTCAAATTTTTTAAATAAATATTATAATTTTTAACTACATAAACCCACAATAACAAAAATGTTGAGTTTGAAAAGGTTTACTTTTTATTTGGGACCATATTTTTGGTTTCAATTATGATGTGTCTATCATGTTTCATTAAATCTTACCCACAAATTTACGTAGGTTTTACATAAATATATGTTTGAGATTTAATAGAACATGATTGAAATATAATAACTGAAACATAAAATTTAACGTACTTTTATTTGACAAAGAAGTTGTTTTTGATAAACCCACATATAATTTTTAAGTATATAATAATTCATAAATAATGTTTTTTAATATATTAGTCTCTAAATTAACTTAATCAAGTCAGGTAAAGAATATGTCAATCTAATAATTTACTTATCTCATAATTTTTGAGTGCATTAAATAACTCGTAAATCACTTTTCTTTAACGGATCATTTGATAGATTAACGAAAAAGAAATTAAGTGACGAGATTAGTCCAAATATTACCTTAATTCAACCTTTTCAGCGTAATTTGCCTTTTACTTATTAAACGTACATTGATAATGTCTTGTGTTTGCACAACTTTAGCAACTTGTTCTTATGTTGGCCCACATGGTACATCACAATAACATGCAAACTCAAGGTTTGTAGCTCTTTGTGAGTTGTAATTTGGTAGGATGTAGCTGTCTTGTTTCTAACTCATTTAAGTAGGAGTACTTTTAAATGCTATTAACCTTAATCCTACGGTTGGAGTCCAAAAGGGCAAGTGTTTATCAGTTGTCCTAAAACTTTAGAAGAATCAAATTCTCCTTTTCCTCCATGAAAGCAGCTTCAGAATACAAACAAATTGGTGACAACTATAGCATCTTCTCATTCACAATATTCCAACAAAACAAACAAACCCTTCTCAGAAATAGCACAACTGGACCACCACTGACTATATATATTCTCAATATTATTCTTCCTCGTTCTCACAAACTTCCAATATTTATGCCCTGGTAGCTTGTTTCTATGTCTTTTATCAATTCTACCAATTCAACAATTTCAGATTCGAACTTTGAGAATGATATATCAAGGATAGGACAGAAACATGTTGGACTTGTATAGATCGAACATGTCCTGTAGTTTTCAAACTATTACGTGTAGGGTTAATAACGACCCAACCCAAATTTTTTCCTCAATTCAAGGGAATAACGATGTTTTAGTCAATTAATTTTTCAATCCTTGAATAAAAAATGGTCCTCTTGCTAAGTTTTAACAGAACAATACCATTTTACTCAGACTCAAACTAGATTTGAGCTCAGCCTAAAGTTCAGTAATCTCGAACTTCACCTATTGACTTCGAATCTGGCCAAGCGAAAATTGCCATCTCTATATGTGCACCTAATGGTTTACTAAGTGGTCGAGCAAATGCACATCATGTCGTCTTGCATGAGAGTTGATAATGAGCAAGACAGGCAATATGCAGCCAGCTGTGTGTCATCTCCTCCTTACAGGGGCAATAGGGCACTGCATTACACACTGTACATACCTAACTATTTAAGGTGGTGTGAGTGTGACTACCGTGAAGGGGACCAAAAAAAAATTTATTTCCAATTTATTTAAAAAAAAAAGAAATAGGTGAACTAAAGACTTTAGAAGACAAACATTAGAAGAAAAAAAGTTTCATTCTTCACACGAAAATGAACATTTGTTCATATCATAAAAAAAATTCATAACATACACAGGCCTTTACATTAGTAGCAGCGCAAGCAAACATATCAAATATGTAGAAATCTTATCTTTTGTTCAGACCACACCACAGTATCTTGTAAGAAAACTTTATGCTGAACCAGTGCCTGGTGACTTAGCCTCTTCCTTTGCCTTCGGAGGTAGTGAAGGAGATGGAGACCCCTCTCCCCCTATCTCAGCTTTAAGATCATTGATGCTCTGTTCCAACTCATCTATCCTGCTTCCCATCTCATCAAGTGAACAACAGTTAAAGATACAAATGTGTGTGACGGTTTACTTGGTGCTCACCCGAAGGTAGCAGTTGCAAGCTCCACAGAAAAAGAAAAATGTGATTCATTTCAGATTGGATACAAGCCCTGAGATTAACTAATGGAGAACCATTAATATTTACATTTCCATATTCTCTTGGCTATGGAGGAAAAGAAGTGCAATATCTACAATGGAGAGGAATCTCCCTCCAAAAAGTTTAAACTACTAAATGGAACTGCGTGCAGAATCTCATTTCCAACGCCAAAATCATGACTGTGAAAATGATATTTTAGGCCACTGATAAATCTCTAAGAAAAAGATGCTACAATAAAATTCTAAAACTGAAATTTCAGTTTTACTGATAATCCAAATTGTAATTGCTTAAATAAGGTTGACCTTGCACAAGTAAAGGGGAATCAATGGCTAAAATGAGCAAGACTCCTCGATAGATGTGACATAGGACCTTTAAATGATCTAATAACCCTATTCTTCGTGTTAAATTTACATTATCATATTAAAGCATAAAACAATAAAAGGATATTCTTCGTAATTATAGAGTCGGACATTGTCTGGAACCTAGATTGCTGCAAATTCAATATCCGTAACCTATGTTAATTTGCTGATAGATGTGATCGAGACATGCATATAGCTACATAGCCCACAGGAGACTCACCATTTGCTGGAGTAGATTTTGCACCTGGGCAAAAGAATACAAAAATCTCAGCACCTTAGGGAATAATTACAACAGTCTACAGTTTGAAAGAATACATTTATTAGAATTTCGAAGTCAACTAGGACATTCCGTGCCATAATAGATGCCATTCAAGGAAGCCTAGAATATACCGGATCAAAATCACAACGAGTAACTAGCAGAAGCTATTTTACAGCTCATATGTAACATCTTTATGGCCTAAATTTATTTGTGGTATATATTGTGGATTTGCATTAAAGATATTCTCAAAGATGAGTTATGGAACTTACGAAAGCTGTCATGTCAGCAGTGCTTTGTTTAGCATCTTCCCCATCATGCCCATCCTGCCAAGCAAGAGAAAGTAATAATGAGATGATTCAACACAAAAACAAGACATTTCGTTTGAAACGGAAGCAATAGGAAAATCTCATCGAGCAATGATGATTAACCAAGTGCTTTACATTAGATCTTAAAAAAAAAAAGCACAGCTATCATCAGAAAAACTCTTAGGATTTGAAGAATGGTTCAGTCTCAACGTTGGACCTATGTGTAACAATTCACCAGCAACCATCTGCATTGCATGAATGCAACAAAAGAAATAAACATTGTCCCAAACACACTAGATCATAAATCAAAGCAACCTCTCTGCACAAATCTATCCGTTAAATGGGTTAACCACGTCGGTACCATGACAAGATCCCATAAAAAGTCCTTCTCAACTTCACAAAATCACAGACTAAGCAACCTAGAAAATAACCAACCGAGAACCTTTTTACTTTTTATGAAAATGCCCACTTAATATTTTCCAATTCTCGTTAAAAGCTTCGTCACACTTCGATCATGTTTGATATAATGTAATGATAATTTTGTCTAGTTATATACTTAAAAATCGCTCTTTTTAGCTTTTTCCACACCTCATTCCATTACATTACATCCTACCAAACATTATCTAAACAATCCACGCAATTCCCAAACACTACCTCCGTACCATTTCCAGAAATAAACAAATATAAACCAATTGAACCATATAGGGTGCACCAGGGACTTGCAAAGAAACTGGGACAAAGTAACCAGGACGAGGAAGCTTAAACAGAAAAACAAAACGAACCCATTTAACATGAGGCAGTCACTACTTAGTATACGCACCCAGATCTCTAACAGAACAATCGTGCATGAAATAACCCAAATCGTCAACGAAATTTCCAGGAAAAAAGGGGAAATTCCCTGACAAACCACCATTGGCTCTGCCATAATTGTTCCCAAATAGAATGAAGAACTATAAAATGAAAACAAACACGAAAGAAAATAAAAAAACAGAGAGAGAGAGTGAGAGATGTTGTCACCATTTCGTAAGTGCTTTGTCTCAGCTAAGACGGGCCTGTTCGATGCAGGTATCGGAAATGAGGAGCTCGCAGTGAGATGTCGAGTTCAGGGAGCTGGGAGAGTTTCGAGCGCAATTACGAGTTTGTCCCTAGCAAATTCGTACAGAATGATAATGGGCTGGGTCGGGCCAACCCGACGCCCATAGCCTACGTTTGAGTCTCACGAAATATAGTTATGTTTGGATTATTGCAAACAGAGATGATAATGGGCTGGGCCGGGCCGACCCGATCACAGGCTAACCTGCCCATGGCCCGCCCTATGACCTAGCCCACTATTTTTAAAAAAATCTAAAATGATGTAATTAACGGTCGGATCACAGGCAGGTCAGGCTAACCCGTGCTCCGCCCGACTTTGAACCATGGTCCAATCAATCCGGACCAAAATTGAGCCGACCCTTTTTGACATCTCTAATTGCAATTCGTTCTTTCTGTATAATTTAACTAAGATGACATTTTTAAATTAAAATTGTATAAATTTATAAACAAAATGACGAGTTTCGGCCTAATCTCCTAAAATTAAACTTGACTCAAAACTCAACCGATTTATATTTAATCTATTAAATTCATATAAAATCATGTTAAAATAGAAATACTGATTTTTTAATTACTAATTTCACTTTAATTTGCCTAACTCCAACATATGTTCCATACAGTTTAATTAGCTTTAAATTTTAAAATTGATAATTTGTTTTGAATTAAACTAATTATAAGATATTGAATCAAATCCCACTAAAATCAATAAAATAAATTATATTTTATAGAATTTAAGTTCATATTATATACTTTTTTTAACTCACAATTCAAATGTTAGAGAACTTATTTTAGCTTTACCAAACTAGAGATGAGAATAACGATCGGCCTGTTTTTGGCCCAGGTTGGTCGAGCCACGGATCAACCATGGTCTGTTTGACTTGTGGCCTCGTCATTTTTTTCAAAACAATTTCGTTCTGAAATTCTTTTGCTTAAAAAACCAAATAATAGGTCAACATCCCGACCCACCGAACCACCATGGCCTGAGCTCAACCAAGCCTAACTTAGCCCATTGACATTCCTAGACCAAACTATTTCTATTATGTTCAAAACACTCAACTCCAAAACACTCAATTCAAGTTGTTATTATTATTATTATTATCACCACCACAACAATAACAACAACAACAAATATTATTATTATTATCATTCTTAATCGCATTATTAATAATATTATTATTAACTCTCTCCTTTTTCATCTCTTTCTTATCACTATTATTATTGATTATTTATTTATTTACCCTCTACCTCCCTTTCTCCATCTAGCACTTTCTCTCTCTTCTCTTATGGTTATTTATAAATAGTTTTTTTATTAATTAAGGATAAAGTTACGTACTTTAGATTAAGAATGACAATTCTGGCTCGACCCGCCCGGCCTATTTTTGGCCTAGTTTGCGGCTCGACAAAATGAGATCGTTTTGGTATTTTTAATTAAAAAAATAACCACGGGCCGCCCCATCTCGGCCTGCGGGGGCCACGGGCCTACCCAGGCCTACCGTGATTGAGGCCGAGCTGGGCCGAAGGCGGCTCGAGCCCGGCCCGATCCATTGACATCCTTACTTTAGATTTTTCCAAATTTAGTATATCGACAAAATTTATACTATGTGTTGTTGTCGTCGACATTGTCACTTCAAGTTATATTATTTGTTTTTTATTGAAGTTTAAATTTGTTTATAACTAGGGATGGCCAGCATCAAACTTTTTAAAATAATTTGTTTTAAAATTAACAATATAAAATAATTTTTTATAATTAAATTAGAGTTTGAGTTGCCTAGTTCCAAACTTACTTGAGACCTAGCTTTTTTAAATAAAATGAAATTGTTTTGCTTAGAATAATTAGACCTTGAGTTTATCTGGACCTGAGCCTGACATATGAACCAACCCATTAAAAACAACTAAATTTAAGTCCATGAGCCAAAATTTGACATCTCTATTTATAACCTTATTTATCGATACATTGTCAAATTTTAAGTATCTAATAAAATAAAAAATATATAAAATTGTCACCATCTAACCCGTAATTATCAAATTGTCATTACACTTTATATTTTTTTATCTTAAAACAAGATAGGAAAAAAATACAACACTTAACAAAAATTTAGCATCTTTTTGTATCAAATTTAAATTTAAATTTTAAATTCAAAATTCAAAATTTTAAGTTTTGATTTTGAAAAGTTAGATTCAACTAAATATGATTATATAAGATAAGTTAAATTTTGATTTAAATCAAGTTTAAACGTGACACTCTAAATTTTTATTAAATTTTACGTCATATTCGAATTAAAAATTTAAATCAAATATAAATTCTATAAGTATCGATCTAATTTGATTTTTTGTCAATATTAAACTTATTATATTTTAAGAGTTATTATTTGATTTTAAATTATTAAGTTATTAAATAAATAATTAAAATTTTATAACCAACTAACTTTGAAATATTCTCTCTACAATATGTAATATATTAATATCATTATATGAATAAATTGAATATATATATTTACTAGATATGTTTATTGAATATATTACAAATTTAGATTCTTTTAGTATGGAATTCGATCCAAATGTATATTCAATATTAAATTTATTGCCCTCGAGAGTTGTGATATGATGGTTGAGAGTGGTGTTTAGTGTGCGTTAGGTCCCAGGTTTAATTCTATGCCGTATTGTTACAATTTTCGTGAGAGTATAAGACAGTCGGAGGTTTTATCTGCTGGGAGCATTATTTTTTGGGCCCTCAACTACGGGCGTTGCTTGTTGGGCCATCTTATTAAAGGTATTGCCCGTTGGCTCCCTATTACACGAGAGGTGTTACCCACTGGATTTTTTTAGAAGGAGTTTCCCTCGTATTAAAAAAAAGATTTGTAACTTATTTCTATTTTAAATTATGAAAAAAATATATCCAAACAAATTATTACGTAATCTGTAGACATTCACAAGTAAAATTAATTTTATCTACTGAATAAAAATATATTATTGGATACGCCCGTAATCTTGGAAGAGTACAACTGAACTAAATAAAACACACGAGCTACCAAAGACAGAACTCACTTAACACTTACTTCAATGCCCGAAAACCCTAATTCTGTCTGTATCTCTATCTCACCACCTCTGTGTATATATCCTAGTTCACTCTCTGGCCCGTTCACCACCACACGCGTTTCTCACACGCGCGTCTCTCTCTCGACCACTGGGCCTTGAAAGCAGTTTCGACAATGGACGTAGTACCGCTCGGTCAAAACCCTAATAAACCGCTAGAGTTGGCTTTATCTTCAGTAACAGACCTCGCTTCTTCTCCTTCGGATTATCCGTCTTCTCCAGTTACTGCTAGGTTTTCCGTCGAGAACGGAGCCGCCGAGCTCCGATTCCGGCACGAGTCCGGACCGGCTGATGCTTTCATTGTCGATCTTGCTACTGCTCAGGTCCGTCAGACTTAGTGTAGTTTCTGTTTTGATGGTATTTGTTGGATTGTTATGTTTTGGCTGATGAAGTAAGTGAAGGAAATTTATACTAGGAAATACTGAGTTGAGATTATTTAATATTGGATAGTTAAAAAATTGAAACAAAAATGCCAAGTTAGTTCATTGTTGTTTTATTTCTCTGTGCTTATTTTGGTTTTCGTGTTGAAGGATATGTTGCTAATTTATTAAGATTATTTAAGTTCAAGTGAAAAAGAATTTTCTAATTCGTTCTTCTTTACTCTTTTTACGAGGAATGGAAACAGTTTGAAGGAGTATAAGTAGTGGTTAATCCGGTTATCTTCAGATTGAGTTTTGTTTATTGATGGTCTGACTTCTGAGTGGTGAGAAGTTTTGAGCATTTGCGTCTTGTTAATGTGTGATGTAAGGATGATGTTGTGATCTATAGTTGTTTAGAATTTGGAGTGTAACACTCACCATGTTATATTTTTTTCTGTTCAGTTATTCAAGTTAGGGCCTGTTCAATCCGTTTGCATATGTGAATGCTCGAGTTCTGAGACCAGAAAAGAGGTACTGAAATTGGATCGATGTTAATATTTTTACGTAATTTTGTGAATATCTGCTTCTCAAGATTGTTGCTTTTCTTTGATGAAAGTAACCTTATTTCATAAATGTGAGCTATAATGCTTCATCTAACTATATGATGACTTGGTAAATGTTGCTAGATGTTCAATTCTTAACATATTACTTTTTACCAGAAATTTTCGAGGGGGTACAGTATCCAATTTAGAAATGAGGAAGAGAGCAGAACCTTTCATTGTGCATTTGAGCAATGGAAGAAGGAAGCTGTTCTCCCAGGTACTTCTTTGGAAAGTTCATCTACCTTAATTTGGATAATTCTGTGCTATTTATGTCATGTGGTAACAGATATTGAGGGCATCCAATTGTCTTGATCCTTGTTATTTCAGTTTTGTCTTTCCGAACACTTTAGCAATTGGGATCATCTGTTCAGTCATTTGTGACTTGCTTTATGATTTTATAAAGATGTGTTGGAAATGGTGAAAGTTGTCACCAACACTGTATTGGAAAAATCAAGTTGAATGCACAAGCAAGATGGCATCTTTACGAAAAAATTCCATTCATTGCCGTGTTCCATATAAGGACATCACTTAATGATGGTAAAGAT
This sequence comes from Erythroxylum longipes, assembly GCA_027563885.1. Classification (NCBI taxonomy): domain Eukaryota; kingdom Viridiplantae; phylum Streptophyta; class Magnoliopsida; order Malpighiales; family Erythroxylaceae; genus Erythroxylum; species Erythroxylum longipes. The sequence continues at coordinate 54,140,052 of JAOQMS010000180.1, forward strand.
TGTTAACATTGAACCTTGTACATTGCCAAAGCAGTGATATATTTTGAAATTCGTGTTTAATTCATAATTTCGGACTTTAAACTGTGACAATATTTGCTTAAGGTCAAGTTTAACTTTCACTGCATTATTGTAATAAACAGGATGGCCCTTGGTAGAGGAAAATATTTTCCACAAATTCACCTTGCATTGAAATAACAGTAATTTGATTGGTTATTCCTCTGATGCTTGTGGTATGCTTGACGGAAGAGCTCTTTCAGGATTTGGAGCAGAAAATTTTCTTGATTTTTTGATATATAATTTGGTTCTATAGTTATTTAACTGAATTTTGCTACCACATACGATTCGACACTATTCAATTAGCATTCTGCTAAAAGTTGTTTTTATGCACTGAAACACATTTGGTGCCTGTTATTTGTTTCTGATTGTTTCTTTTCTACCCTTTCAGGGACACTTCCTAATGGAACAGTTGAACTTTCCAAAAACAAATTTGATGTTAAGATAGAGCCATCATCTGCCAAAATGTATTTTCATTATTACGGCCAACTGTTACACCAGCAAAATATGCTACAGGATTTTGTGAGAACAGGTTGAGTTTGTTAAATGCAATTGCTTCTATCTTAGAGCTTTTGTTGCCATGCACTTTCTGTCTGTCTGATTTGTAGCTTGATTAAGTATCCTAATACCTTTATTACTTTACCTTATAATGAACCACACAAATGATTGTGATGCTCAAGAAATTTGAATGATATGATATCTGACACTAAGGATTGATATCTTTTGCTTTAGGAACCTATTATGCTGCAGTAATTGAAAATCGGGAAGATTTCTTTGGTCGTGTTGTGGTTGATGTTGGTGCTGGAAGCGGCATTTTGTCATTATTTGCTGCTCAGGTATTGTGGTTTCACATCCATATTTTTGTTGTTCTTTTTATGTGGGTGTAAGGCTGATTTTATGCTCCTCTTCTACTTCAATTAGGCCGGTGCAAAGCATGTTTATGCTATTGAAGCGTCTGAAATGGCAGAATATGCAAGCAAACTAATTGCTGGGAACCCATCTCTGGGTGAAAGAATTACAGTGAGATTATGTCTGGTCTCTTCATTCTATATATTGCAAATGACTTTTCATTTTGCTATTTTGGCACATTGCCATCTGATGTAGGTAATAAAAGGTAAAGTTGAGGAAGTTGAATTGCCAGAGAAAGCAGATATTCTTATATCTGAACCAATGGGTAAAGTTCTTTCTTTTTGTCAATCTGAGGGATGTTCATTTCTTGTAACATAGACAATTACAACTCTATCCTTTTCTTGTTATTGGCTTTTGCTATTTGTTCTTTATGACATACAAATAACCCCGATTCCCCTTTATTGGAGGAGGGGACAAGCTTGGTCGGCCTAAATGCAACAGCTAAAGTGATGTACTGAAGTTTATAATTTACCATTATTATGTGTTGAATCAAATTCGGTTTTAAGCTTCTCTAAAATTTTCTTGGATTTGATCTGTAGGAACCTTATTGGTCAATGAAAGAATGTTGGAGTCCTATGTAATTGCCAGAGATAGGTTTCTTGTACCAAATGGAAAAATGTTTCCTACAGTTGGAAGGTAGGTTTTAAATATCTCACACCTCCACATGGATTCCATTTTTATTGCATTTGGTTCAGTGATCAAGTTGACGTGTTTTATGCATGGATTTTTATGCTGTTGGAATTAACCAACCAGGCAACCATATTCTTCGGCCTATGAATCTCTTCTTCTAAATCTGTATGAATCGATATTATTACATTCCAGTTCCTTCTCAACACATCCAGATATTTGTTATCTTTCTTTTTGAATGAGATCTCAATTCTAGCAACAGTAAAGGAATGACTTATATTGAGAACAATTATGAATATATGATATTACCTTAGTCCTCAGCAGATATTTTTTTCTCTTTTACTGTTTGCTTTAGATTAATGGATGTGCTCCTATATCCTGTGGTTCCTATTGGCTACTTGTTCTGTGCTCGTCTATGTTGCTAAAATGTGTTCTCATTGCTCCTCTATGAAACATATTTCTCTGTCATATATAAATTTTAATACTTGTACAGTTTGATATTAAAAGAATATTGATTGTGAACCAAGTCAATCATATTTACTGGAAAATATGCTTTTCAATAGTTGATATTCTTTCTTGGTCACTCACTCTAATCTAGTCATCATCTGTGCAATGAAGACCAAATGTGAATATAAGGACTTTAGTTCATCAGTACTTGCTGGTAACTTTTGGCTGTGTGATGTATGTTAGACTTACGGAGGCAGTACTGGTATCATTAAAAGTCTGAGATTTGCCAATTGGTGTGTTGAGATGGCAATGTTTATGATTATTAGGATGGCAGCAGGTTTGCTGCATTAATTTTCTTTTATATTTGGCCCATTTCTCAGCTTGCCTTAACTGTCAGCCTTTTAAATTAGCTTTAAGTTTCCATTATTCATTTCATCAACTTTAATAAACTTGCAACTGTAGATTGAATCAACAAACTTTCTTATTTTTGCAGGATACACATGGCACCTTTTAGTGATGAATATTTATTTGTTGAAATTGCTAATAAGGTATTCATTTATTGTAGTTTGCTATGGTGATTTTTGACTCCGCGCAATTGTTGCTGCACCTTCTTTTGTATATGCAAATATTTGGAGGGCTTGAATCACTTATTTGTGGAGCTTTCTTATTGCCAAATGCATAATGTTGTTCTAATTAGCTCTTCATATTGATTTCCTGAAGTAACTTGATTGAAATAGATCACAGTGGCTTTATTGATGCTAAAAATGTAGTCCCTTAGTTTCTGTGGGCTTTTTTTGTATACAGGCCTTATTTTGGCAGCAACATAATTATTATGGAGTTGATCTTAGTTCATTATATGGATCTGCATTCCAGGGATATTTTTCTCAGGTTCTTCATTAGCTTGCTATCTTTTTCTTAGTGTATTTGGTTGCATATGAAAATTGGTTCCGTTCCTATATGCTTCCCGACTTATGCATGCCTGCTTTTCAGAAAAAGTTTTATATTGCTAATCTTAACGTATTCTTGTGTTTATTTATAATTTCTGTCTTTGTTCCTTTTATTGGGTCTGTTATATTTCTTTTACAGCCTGTTGTAGATGCTTTTGATCCAAGATTGCTGGTCGCTCCTGCTGTATTTCATGTGATTGATTTTTCTCAGATAAAGGTATGAATAATGCTCTCTCCACGATGAATTCCTGATTTTTGGTCTGATTATCAATCAATGCTTAGGCCAAACTCACTTTGTGGATTTCCATAGCCATTTTTAGCCTGTCCTGCCTGACAAAACTCTGCCTCCCATCATTTGTAATCAATTTATTTGAGTCATGGATTATCATTCTACACCCTGTTTGTGCTATTCGTCAAGGCTTAGGCCAACCTCATATTGGGGATTTCCATGGCCATATTTGGCCTGTTCGGAAGTGAGCCATACCGACATTGATTGTACAAGTTTCTGTTAAAACCTGATGAAATCCATTGCATTTGAAAAATAAAAGAGAAGTTTAATATATTGGGACTTTTAAACACCTTAATTTGGAGTCTCTAGCAGTATCAGGCTTAAAGTCCTCAATGAACACATTTGCATGGCTTGTGAGATGTGCATATAATATCTATGATTTTTCTGTGGTTCTATATACTTGAAAGGAAAAGCTTTTCCTTGTGATAAACAGAATTATCGATAATGACGTCTAAAATGTGTCCTTGCTTTTCTTTCTTTATAAAGAAATTAAGTGCATGTAATTTGTTTAGTTGCACTTTTTGTTCAGGAAGAGGATCTATACGAAATTGAAATTCCTTTCAAATTCATAGCTTCTGTTGGGACCAGGATCCATGGGCTGGCATGTTGGTTTGATGTGTTGTTTAATGGGAGGTAAAGTTATTTGACTTTGGTGATTATCTAATATTTTCATTGCAGCTGGTCTGCAATTTATGTTTCACCGATGTACGTATGCAGTACTGTACAAAGGTGGCTTACAACTGCCCCTGGTGCACCTACAACCCACTGGTATCAATTAAGATGTGTTCTGTCTCAGCCACTGTATGTTATGGCAGGACAAGAAATAACCGGCCAGCTTCGCATGGTTGCACATAACGCTCAGAGTTACACGATATACTTAACAATGTCAGGTTGGTGGTTTTTGCGTTGGTTTACATTTTTTTGTGTTTCATGCATTTTGAGCAACTTGCTAAACAACATAAGCAGCTAAAATGTGGGGCCCTGGTGCTGATCAAGGAGGAATACTACAGACATCATCATGCAAACTTGACCTAAAAGAGCCATATTATAGGATGTCTCAACCACAGGCTTACACTGTGGCACTTGACCAGCAACCACAACTGATAAATGCGCAGGTAGGTGAAGAAATCCATCCTTCATCTCTAGGTTTTTATCCAAATATCTGAGGCAAATCAAATGATTGGGACCCAAACACGAATACTTTCAGTTCTTTCCAAGTGGACGTTTGATCCTCGCAGATCAGTATTGTCAGAAGTTAAGGAATTGCATTTAATGCCTGTAAAATTATAATTGGTGGTTAAGCAAAAGAAAGGACTTGGGATTCTCGTGGTTAAATCCTTCATGGTTAGTGCTAAAATCAACCTGATATTGCTTTTTGGCCTCTTACAGGATATACCCATTCAAGCAGAGGATTTGCAGGAACCTGAGTTGATACAACCTGCTCAAAATTTTGATGGTGTGTAACAATTTTGTCATAGCATGTATTTGTACCCTTGAATCAATTTATCTGGAAAAGGGTTCTATATCATTAACTCATAAACCCCTTACTGGACTGAGTCCTGATTGCATTTCCGACGTCTTTATTGATCATAAAATAGTCATATTTATCACCAGAACCGTATAAGTTTTGAACTGCTATTCCAGTAGCTCGTTTCATCGTGTATGACGGGCGAGCAATAGATGATTTCAAGATTTTGAACTCCCAAGTAGCTCACTGTGACTGGGAGATGCTAATGGTGCCCATGAATTTGATAAAAGTGAAAAATTCCAAGCGTTTATAATAGAGAATTCATGATGTTCTTTTTTGTAATTGAGATACACGTAAAAGACACAAGCATTTTAATGGTTGCAAGGTCCTCGCCAATTTCTGAATTCTGCACTTATTGAAACAGCATCACCATTAGGTCTTGATTGATCATTCTCTCCAGATCAGCGGAAGTCTATTTGAGACATTGATTCTTAACTACGGATGAATGACTCGGAACTGGATGGCTTGAACCTGTCTAATTGTTTTCTTCAACTTATCACCCTGTGTTAATGATGTACCAGCTATTGCATACTTCAACTTTTCTAAAGTGCAAGGAGTACAGGGGAACTAAATAAACCTGCTTATAGTCTAACTGGGGTTAACCTCTTACATTTTGGCCTTAACTGACCGCGGCTACGGCAGGCTCTGGCTGAATGGCAACCGCCCTATAACAGCGTTTGCATAGCGTAGGGCGATCAATGAAAGAACCAACTTCAGGTGTGTAATTCCAACACCTTTCACATTTTAAGCCATCTGCACGTGACACACCAATCCAGATTTTGCTGCTTCCTTCAATGAGATACTCTCCAGTGTATGGTATGCTTTGAATGAGTTCACTATCAAAACGAGATAATACCTCTACCTGCAGATGGCCATTTATATTATGAACAAACATATCAACATTATATTCAACAAATTGAAGAAAACATGCACCCCTTACTTGAGATGTAATGATTATTCGTTGCAATTCGTCTGCATCGTTGCCGGATCTGCAAAGTGCGTGTAACCTCGATGCAAGGCTCTCATCGGAGGTATGTAGATAGACCTTTGCATCTAAACTGGAACCAATCAACTTCCCCATTCGAGCAATCTCCAGGACTTTATTCACCTCCGTACGCAGCTGGTGAAATTGTATCAGACAGAAAAGTGTTTAGATGCCTCATCACAACATCAAGACATGTTAACCATTTCACTCGTAAGCACAAAAAATAAATGTTCTAAGTGTGAGACGTCTTCATTCATCCGATTTGTCAGTAGCTTTAAACGATCTCTGGAGTTTATGACATAATGTAAAAACAAAATGGAAACAAATGGAAAGGTCTATGTAAAGCATTCAAGACAAGAGAATGAAATACTTGGCCTATGTGAAACCTCTTCTTCTTTAGTTGAACTAACATGAATGGAGAATTGTTGAGTGCACAGAGTGGTTACCTCAAGAATCTTCCCCCAGAAGTCAATTTCATCATCAGGAAAAGCGAGCCATTTTGGATTCAACTCAGGCCACTTCGATTCAAAAACAAATTTGGCAGCAGAACCATCATCTTTGATATATTGAAAGGGAAGATTTTGCCACACATCTTCAGCCAAATGAGGAAGAATTGGAGCAATAACCCTCACAATGGAAAGGAGATGAGCAGAAAGAACAGTTTGACAACTTCTTCGAGTAAAACTCACATTGCCCCTGAAAGCCATCGACTTTAGAGGAGTAGAAAGAGCAGAAGAGATGGATCTTTTTCACATGCGTACAAGCAAAAGAGAAACCGGAAACCGAAACCTCTACGGAATAGTTAGGTTATAAAGCAAGTAAGATAGCATGAAATGCAGCGAGCTTCAAAGCATTGAAGAAGAGAATTACCCAACATAAAGTCGATCTTTGGCAACATCGAAATAGAAATTCGATAGATCAACAATAACAAACCGTTGTATGATCTGCAAAAGGAAATCATGTACTTCTAATAAGCACAGGACAAAAGCCATTCTATCCTTCCATTCTTTGAAATCTATTGAATCTCATGATTGCCATTTAACACATTTTCCCATCTTTCATCTCTTACTTTGTCCTTCCACTTCCAACACGATTGCGGGTTAAAAATAACTGATCATTTTAAAGCTCCTTCAGGCTTAGATAAGCATGTCTCGGGGTTTATTACAACTAGGACTTAACATGTTACTGCATGCAGATATTTCCTGCATACCTTTGTTTTTACTTGATTTGCGTGTACATAATCGAGTAGTCTGATCAAATAAATTTTATACCTGGAATATCTTGAAGAACTGATAATTGTCATAACTCTCTCTTATGTTGATTACAATATTTTCCAACTGAAAAAGTGCATGCTTATCGATCATTGGGAGATCATCATACGGAACAGCATTACCAACCTATCAATAACACAATGGTTCAATCAAAATTGAGTGGAAATACAGGTTCCTTATCTGAAGAAATAAGCTTAATTACTAATGTACTTCCACCAGATAAGAAATTAATGCTAACTTACTTTCCAATCATGCAGATTCCCCAAAAGATATCTCAATGTTCCTCGCAGCTTCCTATACATGTCAGATATTTGTCGAAGGACTTGTGCACCAATCATAACATCGTTCATAAAATCTACACTTGAAACCCAGAGTCGTAACACATCAGCTCCGTAAGCAGGTGCCTCCTGCCAACAACAGGTAAACAACAATCTGTGATCTGCAAAATACAAAAAATGAAAGCTTACACGACAGATCAGTTCTGACCAACCTTCGAGTTTTTTCCACCTTCAATTATCGTACGAGGATCTACAACATTACCCAAAGACTTGCTCATCTTAGAACCCTTCTCATCCAATACAAAGCCATGGGTTATGACACCCAGATATGGAGCTTTTCCTGCATAAGAACAGCAAAATGAAGTACAAGAACATATTGCTTGATTAGGAACAGGATGCTTCTGTAGAAGTATCAGTAATAATAATCATGTTTACAAGCAATATGGAACTTTCAAGGGCCAAGACCGAACTTGCAGGGCTAGAATTATATTTAGACATTGAATACCTTTTGTAGCAATACTTGTCAACAAGGAGCTCTGGAACCACCCACGATGTTGATCTGTACCTTCAAGATACAAGTCTGCAGGAAAAGTAAGTCCATTCCTTTGACCCAACACGGCTGCCCACGAAGAACCTGGAGTAGCAAGGCAGTAACCAAGAAGCATCACTTTCCTTGACTTCGTATTGAGTGATTTATCTAATAGGTACTTTGCTGGTGCTTTCTACCATAAGCAGACAATCCTAGATTGATTTAAGGAAAGAGAAGGACTGTTTGTCTATCCAAAGTGCATGCCAATATATACAATATAAATGTTCAGATAAAATGAAATTAACTAGGATTCAAAGCCTTCAGTTATGCATAATTGTCTTCAAGAAAAAAAAGAACACATCTTTATTTAGGCAAATCATAGTTCACTTTACCTGAATCAAACCATACATCCATTGTGTCAGTCCCTTTTTCATATTCTGATGCTTTGTCACAATACTTTTCAGGGAGTAGGTCTTCTATTTTCATGTACCACCATGCATCACTGCCCTTCTGGGATATTATAGCTGCAAAATTCATAAAAAATGGTACAAATTGAAAAGAGAAGAAACACGGCATGAAGAATTGCAGATTTGTATTATATGTAAGCCATATGAAAGAGATATGACGAGAACTCAATGAAAGAAAGAAGACATAAACAGCTGTTTCACAAGGTTCATACACTTGATATGATTGATGGTCTCTTCATTCATAAGAGGTTCCTTTGTCTTTACATGATAAAATACTGGAATTGGGACACCCCATGTTCTTTGCCTTGATATACACCAGTCAGATCGGCTTGAAGTCATGGCAGAGATTCTGTTTTCTCCCTGAGTAATGGTCATAGTGGAAAAAAAAATTGTAATTGACTTGCAAATATGAACATCAAATTATGAAATAAAATATAATTCACAAGCGTTAATTAAGTTTTCATGATTAAGCTTAATTACTTTGTTGGACCAGGGTAGCATGCATTTATAAATGAAAAAGAATAAATTTTGTTGAAATCACTATTCCGACGTAACAATTCACGGATCGCAACAATACCATATAATTAGAATGCATCTTCCTCAGCGGATCTCACATAAATTAGAATCTCTATTTCGAATGAGAAATCCACAGATTCACACAAGTGGAATGTTGGAAACTTGTAACATGTCAACTTCACTACCTGGCTTTAAGACATTATATTGTCATGTTTATAGCGAACCTTGAACAAAGAGAGCTAAAAGAAGGATTCTTGCTGCCTTGACAATTTCTGTCAGCCAAACCTTTAAAATACCCATATATCAAGTACTAGTTACTAGGGACTAATCACACGCTCTTGTATTTCAAGGCAAATGAAGAAAGTCATTCATTTTAAGCCCGTTGCATGTTTGACATAGCATGTATGATAAGCAACATCTTTTCAGTGTCAGAGCATAAAAAGAGCTGATCATACAGAGCATTCTTGGCCAAAACAACAGAATACTACCAACAATCAGTACCTGAGTTGGGATCCATTTAACAGTGCCAATTGCATCCATAGCAGCCTGGCGAAACCCTTCCACTGAGGCAAACCATTGCTCAGTGGCTCTAAATATTGTAGGTTTTTTTGTGCGCCAATCATATGGATATTTGTGCTCTGCATAACACACAAGAAATCTTGAATCCCGGATATGCTTTCTTTTCTTATCTAAAGTGCAGAGCAAAGTTACACAAGATTTACAGTATAAACAATAAATTTAATAGAAAGATTCTGGCATACCATATGATTCCTCCATTAACAGAGACATTTGGTCATCCAGGTACTTAACTACAGCAATATTACCATCTCCGAGCACATCAAGCCCATTAAACATAGCAGCATCTTCGGTAAACTTTCCGTCATCATCAACAGGAGAAAGAATGGGCAACCCATACTTCATGCCAGTTACATAATCCTCCTGACCATGACCAGGAGCCGTATGCACCAGTCCAGTTCCTGATTCTATAGTAATATACTCTCCTCCAACAACAATCGGGCATTTCCTGTCGTCTATCGGGTGACTATACCTTAAACATAAATTAAAAAGAGATTTTAGAACACGGATGGGATTAGTAGTTGATCAGTGGTAGATTGCAAATTCAATTTAGTTTCCTAGTCAACAGGGTGAGGAAAGTGATGTCCATAGGATTGCATTTCGATGAGACCTTCAAGTACAAAACTTAATTTTCATATCAAACCTGCAGTTCTCAAGATCTGACCCCAGCATTGTTTTCTTGACAACAAGTTTAATGCCCAATTTTGCTTCCAAAGTTGGCACAAGCTCTGATGCTACAACAAGAAAATGCTTCTTTTGTTCCTTCAGAACATTTCCCAGCTTACGATTCTTATGTCCAGAGGATGTAGAAGCATCTTCTGAATTGGATTGGATTTCGACTACAGCATATTGAAGGTTGGCATTGACTGCAACAGCTGAAAACACAAGCTCCAAAATAGTAAGAAGACAAAGATCATAAAAGCATGCAAATGGTATAAGGGCTTGCAGATACAGCATAACGACTTGTTTAAAAGCTCCATAAAGCTATCGAAACATCTACCTGCATTGGCTGGTATAGTCCAGGGAGTGGTAGTCCATATAGCTAAGTAAAGATCAGGAAAGAATTCATCTAAGAACCCACCAGAAGTTGGAGGAACATTTAACTTGAAGATGGCATATATGCTTTTTGAAACATGCCCCTCAGGATACTGCATTCAAATGGATGTAGAGAGGAATATTATGACAATTTGTAGACAAGGAACAGCAATAAAGGCACAGACACAAGGGTTTCACTAGAAGAATGTTGTCGGTGGTAAGAATGTTGTCAGTTGTATATCTGAGAATATAAATTTCAATCCGTGTAAAGACAGTGTCTGGGGAGATTGAATAAAAGAAACTCTCAGATATCGGGAGAGAGATGGGAGGATTCTGAAAGATGGTGCAAATGCCAACCAAGAAGAAAAAGATTATTACAATTAAAAGGGTTTCAGATAGAATAACATTAAAGAACAAGATCTTGCACAAACCAACTATACAAAACAGCAAAACAAATGTTACTTGTATAATTTACAAATTAAAATCTACCAAAGGCAATTAGATGTTGCAGAAACAGAGATAATAACATCTCAGTATCACGGACAAACTAATTTACCTCCAACTCTGCCTCTGCAAGAGCAGTACGTGATGATGGGCTCCAGTGCACTGGCTTCCTGCCCCTATAGATGTATCCTTTAAGGGCCATTTGGCCAAACACTTCGATCTATAATTAAATAAAAAATAAACTTATACAATGAGTCCTAATAACAGATGAGAATTGAAAAGTATATTGCATCCCATGCAGAAGAGGCAGTTGTTCTTTTTGAAAACAGGATTATCTACATTCATTCAAAGATAGATTACCAAGGCCACTTGTAGCAGGAGATGTATATACTACAATATATTACTCAGTTCTATTATTTCAAGTTTAATGAAAACAATAACAAAAGGCAGCACCAGTAGCCCTATATCAGACTGTGAGAGATACCTACAAAGTCCCATAGAGGTTCCATATAATCATTATCACGCACAAGCATAATGAAGAAAAGGTGTATCAGCTACCTGGGCAGCTTCATACTCTGGATCTAGAGTTAGATAAGGATTATCCCAGTCTGCCCATACTCCATAACGCTGCAAGTGAAAGTGTTCATTGTTCAAATAATTGCCAGAAAAGAGCTATCAATCAAAAGTTTAGGGAGACATTGTTCAATGCAAAGAAAACCAATTTATTACCAACTTTAATCTCTAGAAGATGGGTTTCGGCTTCAAAGTTTATGTACCTTAAATGATGTCATTTGAGTCTTGACAGTTGCTTTAGCAAATTTGGCCGCCTTTGCTCTTAGTTTTGTCGGTGTAAGATCTTTTCTGGCGTCCTGGTCCAATGACTGCAGGACTGTGTAATCCATCATGAGAGCAACTCAACTTGAAATTCTACTCACATGTTTAAACTCAATTGATTCCTTAACACATTTTAGAAAGTGATAACTTCCCAACTTTCCTTTTCTACATTGAAACTTATCAACAAAAGCAAAACCATTGCAAATCAAATCAACATATGAGATAAAATGTCCAGTAAAATCTCTTGTCTCAGCTTCTTTTCCCAACATATCAAGAGTGACTATCTAGACAAAAGTCGCATTGCAATTACCAGGAAGAACTAGGATGGAAAAGAAAAGGGGACAAAGCAAAACGTGCCTTTTAACTCAATTGGCAGACCATGACAATCCCAACCCGGTACATAATTAACTTTATAATTCTGAAGAATCTGTCCAATCAAGACCACCATAAAAATAAGAATAAGAACACTAATGAAGGTATTATATAATCCAATAAAATGAAAGTGCTTATTAATCATTACATCACTTCTGTATCAAGTTCAAACAATGATGCTGTTTTTTTATCTCAATAACAACGCCCAAAATTTTCAGTCATTGGTGTATCGCATAATATCTTTTGTACACCATGCATGACCTACTTTGCCAAAATGGGAAGTGACACCAATGCCACATGTAAGAATCGTGTGAGAAAAGAAAAGGCAAGACTAACTAATCCCACCCATCTCCCCAGCCCCACAGCCAAAAGAAAAACTCTTCTTTTTCACCAATTCATGATGATTCATCAAGCAGATTACAATAACACACCTTATAACGATTTATTATATCCTTCAAGATTTTATTCAATGCATGTCCCATGTGCAGGTCACCATTAGCATATGGAGGTCCATCATGAAGAACAAAACTTCCCTGGGAAAGGCCAAGTTAATACAAATAAGTCAACAAGTAAGATAGAACAAGCAATAAGGATAGTTGTGAACCTCACCCCATTGTTACTTTCTACAACTCTCTTGAAAACCTGGTTGTCATCCCATAATTTCTGAAGCTCAGGCTCCCTCACCAAAGCATTTGCTCTCATGCCAAATGTTGTTTTTGGTAAATCAACAGTGTGCTTGTATTTTCCTTCTCCTTGCTTTTCCCCTGAACAATTTAATGCAAGTAAAATAAAAGTTGCATTCAATTTGATAAAAGACTTGGCTGAGACACAGGAGTACAATTGAAAAAATTGAGGCCAACATCATCCGACGAGTAAACTCAACAATTTGCACACCTTCAGCTGCCTTTTTAGCAGCCATAACAGGCCCTCTAGATCTTCGCTTTGAAGATAGGGCCTCACTACTGGAATATGTGCAATTACTTGCAATGTTTACAAATGACAGCACTGTAACCGAGGAGCCTCTATGAGGGCAGAACAAGTTGGCAGAAGCAGCATGCCTAAAGGATGAGCAACTCCTTCGTGACAAAACCTGCAAAGCATACTGCAACACAATCAGCATTTCAACAAAAAACATGAACTCAAGACCGCAAGAACTTGGTATGTACTTTGAAACTTATCAAGCCAAAGTAGAAGAAAACTTGATAAATACTTCAGATGGTAATGTGAAGGGCAAATTACATGGCATAACCAAGTCAACGAATTGGTCAAGCCAATGCGCAAACTCTGGAAGCAAAAGCGAGTAAGCCATGGAAAAGAACACGTGGGGCCGCTTCACATACCCAGAACTCAATCCTCAAAAGACTTCAAGCTGAAACCATTAACAATTCTAATTTCTAAACTCTTCTATACTCTTTTCTCTATCCGGCAATTCCTCAAACAAATGGTGAACTTGAAACAAACAAAACCAACTAATCCACATACTAACACTATGAAGTCATTGAAGCACAACCCAGAAACGTCGGCCAAAGCCAACATAAACCCAACCAGTAGACTCCATTGGAGCCCAACTCTATGTAATTTAAAGAAACAAACTTTGACAAAGTGAGATATGAGAAGAGCTAGCCAAATGCAAGTGAAGTCAGAGAGTGAAGAAAGAACATATGGGCATCGAAACGTACCCGATAAGAAGAGGATTGGACCATGGCCATGTTGGCTTCAGCAGAATTAAAGATTGGTGAGCACGTAACCAATGATTTATGAAGGAAAGTTATTGTTTTGTCATTTTCGAAGGGACTTTGGTTATTAGGAAAAAAGTTGCTTTTTTTTTCGTGTGGATAATAGATAAATCCAAGCAGCCTCTGTTTTTCTCTTATACACTCCGTTTCGAACCATTACCTGTGCTCATTTATAACATCTTTTTGGTCAACCGCTTGTAAGTTCCAACAAACATAGGGCCAGACAAATTGTTGTTAATACCAAGTATTGAGTTTTGTTCTTTTTTACCTTGTATGCATGCTCGTAAAGTGTTAAAATATGGAAACAAGCAATTTTGGAACTTGGACTTGTTGCTTGGAAAGACCCAAAAACAATTCTTGTTTTCCATTTTGACAAGGTGGGGCTAAAATATCCACCAAGCCAATCTTTGGTTTGCTAAATACTCTCACCTGTAAGTAAGTCTATTTTACTTTTGTTCTGCCCTGATTTGCATGTTGCTTCATGTTTCCAGGAGGCAAACTGAAAATGAGAAAGCATACATAAACCAGATACTGAAACATGAATGTTTATTACTAAATGAGATTCGTTACTAGCTTTAGCTTTAGATCACGCAATGACCTTAAGAAAACTAGGTTACAAAAAGAAGTGACAGAAGCCACTCTTGTGCAGCTAACTAGTGATCTAACATGTCAGCATTTCTTCCAGAAATGCTAGTAAAGATCCTCTTAGAGATTGATAGCAGAATCGGAATCATAGCGGCGAGTGAGAATTGCAGTTCCGAGCTGCTGGTCTTGACAGTGATCTGCCCTTTTTGCTTATTGTTCAGTCCTACTTGGATGGCCAGTTCAGAGTTTCTACTGATAGAGAACTGAGACTGTAGGTTGGCCATAATACCCAGATCACCTCTCCATTTCATCAGAGACAAACCTAGAGTGGACTGATTTTGGTGTAGGATAAAATCCTTACTCTTCAGCCGTACCTCGAAGTTAGCTCCATACACCATATCACCTCCAGATCTCACTGCTCCAGCATTTCCCACCAATGCCAAGCGCTTTCCAACTACAATTTCATCCTCCATTTTTAGTCCAGTTGCTACACTTTTGCCAAGTATAGTAACTGATATTCCAGCAGATGTTTTGTTGTTCTTGAAATTCTTGAACTTGGTTTCTCCTTTGAGGACGTATGCAAGCTGCCTTCCAACAGTCTGGATGTCAAGCCCCGCCATTGTCGATCCACTATCTTCATGCTTAGCTGAAATCGATGAAACTAGGTGAATGCTGAGGTTTTTCTTGTCCTCTGTGATTTGAACAGAAAATTCACCCGGATAGCGATCAGCAAGAGCAAGATTGCCTTCAAGGCTAAGACCGTCATAACCACAATCATGGTCCCATCCATGTGAGTCTAGAACTGGCCTCACAAGAAGCTGAGCTGTAGGCTCCAACGTTCGGTACCTATAAGATGGGTTTTCACTGTCAAAGGAAGGTGGAAGAACAAAGTCAGGCAAAGGAACTGAAACAGTTGATGGACTCCCATCTTCTTTATCCACACGTTCCTCATGGTTAGCACAATCTTCACCAACATTATTTTTTATCTTCTTGACCTTCAATTTTTTCACCTCTTCTTTCCACTGCTTCCTTTGAAGTAGTTTCACTCGATAATCATACTCATCAAAGTAGGCTTGTCTTTGCTCTTTGCTGAGTTTATCAACCTGGGATTTTCTGAGAGGCTTGAACGGTGGGAGTTTGTCGTACTCATCTTCATCATTAGAATCTGATACGTCCAATAATTCTATATCGGAGTCAACATTCTCATTAATCTGATCAGCAGCAAGTTTTGGGTGAGGGTGGCGCATCAATAGAGAAGAGATCAAGTGGGGGAGAGGCAGCGAACGAGGCCTAAAGCCGAGAAGCTTCCTGTCGTCAAAGGGATCTCCAGACTTGAATAGAGAACTTGCTTCTGATAAAATCTTCAGAGAGTAACATAAGAGTAATAACTCAGGTCGCCAACTTCCTCCATTAGGAAGGACACTCTCTCCATTTTTGTTCCTTAAACAAGCTTCATTATTCTCCACAAGGGAGACAGGGTGCATCATATTTGGATGCATTAGTCGCAGATCACCTACTGCTTGGCTAATGGCTTGTTGAATGACATTGCATCTTTGTGCAACAAACAAGTTAAAGTTGTGGGACGACTCATATGGCCCATCAGGTAGAGAAGAAGAAGCATGGGTCAGCAGGACAATGGCATTTTGCCATATTGATGTAGTCAGTGACTTGGTAAGTGAGCGTAACAATGGCAAGTCATGGAGATCCTTTGCATGGCTGTCTAGCCGATCCACATAAAGGACAACATCTGGTGAACACCTTTTCTTTAACCTTTTTATGGATGCCAATATTTTCTGATTGGTAGCATCTTCCTTCAGGCAAGATCGAAGACCTGGAGTATCAAACATTCTTAGCTCTACCCCATCAATTGTGTCAACAATCTCCTTCACCTCAGTTGTGGAAGGTTCAAATGCACTAATTGGGACTTTTTTCTTACCAAAGAGAGAATTCACGGTTGCACTCTTTCCAACCCCAGTTTTCCCTAGAACCAGAATGTTCAAAGAGAAATCTAAACTGTCTTTGTCCTCCATTTCAAGCTGCATAGCCATTCTCCATGCAGATTCAAGGTTGAACTCTTGATTCCGATGTCCCTCTCCGAGTACAACTAGCCTGTTCAACACTTGTGCGACTATAGAGTCTTTAGGGGAAGATCCCAATCGGTGAACAAGCCTCAAAAATTTCAGCATAATGAGTTCGATCTTTTCAAATATCTTCTTCTCTTCTGTACCTGTACTGTACATTATACTGCCAACCACATCTGATACTGAAGCTAGGATTGCTTGGTGGAATGAGGAACCTAGACCAACAGGTTGCTCCATAGAAAATACTTTGGAACCATCCTTAGAGGCTATTGCAACACTGTTTTCAATAGATTCAGGTCCAGTTACTGCTTTCAAAAGTGTCTCGACTGCAGAAGGATTCAATAATGACTTCTGTTCCAGCTCCTTCTCTATGTCTATTTCTTCATTTAAGTTGGAAACTGCATGCCCTTCAACTTCTTGGAGTTGGTGTTGATGATTGTCTGCACCGTAAATGGTTTTATCCTTCATTATAGAAGCACCTAAAATCAGATCTTCAGTATCATCATTAGAAAGAAAACCTTCTTTTACTCCTATTTGTTCTGAACCAAGGTTGACTTCATCACTGGTAACAAGGGAATTGGCATTGCTCTGCCATGCATATTCTACTTCATTAGCTTCAAGGGCTTGAGGCAAAGAGGCGTTGGAATGAATTCCTTTTGTGAGAATACCACTGCCTACTGTTTCAAGTTCAGATGTAGGTGATTCAAGCCCTCTAAAACCATCTTGCCGGCTTACAATTTCCAGTTTCTCATTATTCCCAAATCCCTGCGGAGCGATACTTTCAGAAATGCTACCACGATCAATTTCTTCACCAGTAGAAGGCTCATCCAAATCCACCCCAACATCTTTCTCTTTCACCTCTTGTGCAACAACCTCAGCAGTCTCATTTGAGGGGTTCCCTACAATTTCATAAGCATGGCCATTCCCATATATTCTTTCAGTAACATTTTCCTGCTCCAGCTTCTCAAGAGGTTGCTTTTCTTCTGAGGTATCCTCTTTCAGCTGCCCTAAAGTCTTGTCAACAGCTTCTGGTATGACTGCATTACCATCAGCCTCAACTTTTCCAACTGAAACAGAGTCCTTAACAAGAGACAAATCATCTTTAAACAGTTCATTTTCTACAAGAACGCTCTCTATGCTCTGCGTCAAAGACTCGCCATAAGATTCAGGTAAGTGGCTCTCTTCATTAAACAAATTAATGAAGACAGAGTCATTAATTGAATCCTTTACTCCAATTGTGTTAACATCAGAACCTGAAACATCGTTAACAGCTCCAGAGTTTTTGTCCAAAGCAAAGTACTCGTTATCAACTTCCAGTGGTGACACGGATTGATTGCCAAGAGAAGAATCTCCCTTTGTCAACAACTCATCCTCATCAATATCCGACAGCTTAATTCTAGGCGCACTGTGAACCCTCTCCAGAACTCCAAAACTAGGAAGCTTAACAAGGCCTGAAGATTTTCCATCATCAGAATCACTTTCCATTGATTCATCTCCAACCAACTCATCAAATTCATCATCATCCATCGATAACTGAGCAAAGGGCCTTACTTGCTGCGAATTCAATTCCATGGCATAGTTATTTTCATCAATATCATCACTCTCCTCCTCCTCTCCTATAAACTCATTTTCTGAAATTTCCCCATCTGGGTACTTCACAGAAAGCCCAAAGATTGGATATTTATCAACAAAACCATTTCCTACCTGGTTTTCCTCATCTGGGTCTCCTGGAAATGCCCTCTCCGATGCAGTGTCAAACTCCTCACCACTTGCCAACTCTTCACCACTCGCAAACTCCTCGGACTCAAACCCACCATCGACACTACTAGTATCAGTGCCAGTGTTATCAGTTTCATGAACACGGAATTCAGAACCAGAAGAATCATCATCATCATCATCAATACTAACGCGAGCTCGGATAGGAAATGAACCTGTAGGTGGTGGTAATGAGCTGGAAAGTGAAGGTCTTTGTGTAGAGGAAAGAGGTACAAAGGGCTTGGAGGCCATGACTTCAAAACACTTCTCTTTTTTCTTAAAAACACATTAACATATGTCAAAGCACGAAGGTGGGTGAAGAGTTTCTGACAGAAACATCCAAAGGTTTTGTTAATGGTGGTAGTTGTGGTTGGGTGAGTGTTTGGGGGGATAAGGTGATAGTAGCGTAGCGAGGTTCGAGGTGAATAGGCTTTGGTATATCAGATAGGTTTTTTGTCTCAAAGAGAAAGACACCTTTTTGGACTTATCTGACAAAGGTGAATGACATTTTACATGTATGGGGTGTTTAGGTTTTGTCTGGAGACTCTATTTCTGCCTCTGGTTTCTGGTCTCATACTTGCTTGGAGGTAGATTGGACGTTTGGATCAACAAGAAGACATGAAAGTCTTGGGTTGGTGTGGCAACTCGGAGAGCCACAACCAGACTCAAGGTGGCTGTTTGTTGTTTCATTTCTAATTACAAATAAAAAAGCAAGAGAGTGAGGGTCATTGCTCATCACTCATTAGTTTCTTCTTCTACTATTTAATTAATTTTAAGCATATATAATTTTTAATTATAAAAATTATAATTTTTAGTTCTTTTGATAAAAATTTTATATTTCTATCCAAAAAAAAACAGTAATACACTCAAAAATTATTAATACGACAATTCAATACAACTTAAATTAATTAAATCCAATCAAATCAATAATATATACTAATTAAATTAGATATTTGAGTTATCAATGTTTAATTGGTTTGTAAGTATTATATGTTTTATCATTATTCTTTAACAAAAATATATATATTTAAAAAATTAAAATTAGATAGAGTTTTTTTATATTTTTAAAAATTAAGGGTTCTTTAGAATTAGTTAAATATAAAAAACAAACTTTAGGCTAGAGTTAAAGACACCTTCCCAGTTATATGGAAAGCTATTCTTATGATTAACTGAATTAACTAACAGTACACAATGTATGCAAGTAAGCCTTAATACATATGGACATTTTTAACAGTTTCCGTTTGCCTCTAGAGAAGCATACATAGATTACTCATATATGATAATGTCTTCACAAATCTATGGAAGATCTGGTTGATGTTTTGCACTTCAAGTTCACTCAAGTTTGATAAGACTATAGCTCGGATCATGCCGGATCTAAACCCTATGGAGCCTGAACTTGAAATCAATCAAATATAATTTGATACCAATCTATTCTAGGTTTTAATAAATTAATCAAGTCCAGATCTAACTTTTTTTGCCTTCTGTAAGTGGTGGCTTAAGTTCTGAAGCTTCACATTTAGTTCTTTAGTTGCTGGGAACAGCTTGTTGATCTAGGCATTTTACTCATCAGTTGCTGGTTAAAATCAGTAATATCAAAAGATGACGAGCATTATTGTGGCCATCGCCTCTCTCGGGAAGATAGATGAGGCGATTCAAGTGAGATACAACGTAGATTCAACTTTTTATTCACTCATGAGACGGGATAGAAAGAGATATTTAAGATTAGTATCTTCTTACTAGTAACATGTGAGATTTCGAGACAATGGTTCAATTCCAGTACAGGTCTGATACTCTTTTATTACAATGAGGGAAACATAGGACTGTAATTTGCTAATAATCATGTAAAAAAGCAGAATTTACATGATTGAACTCTACTGTCTAAGCCTAGATCAGTATCACAGTAGCCCCCCTACATTGAAGAAACGATTTTGATCACAGACTGAGCATGAATTGGTGGCAAATTGGTTTGGCAGAAACTTTGCCAAGACTCGTGCTTCTGTTCTTCTTCATTTCTAGGTTCATATGATTCATATACAGAATTCACAATGTTCCTCGCTGCCTCTCTAGCCTCAGGCAACCTATCATTCAACAACTCTGCAGCCATTCGAACCAGCAAAACCAACCCAAACTCTTCCATTCCTTCCAACCCCTGAAACACACACCACCGTAGATTTCTCATCACATTTGAGATCCCACGAACTCACGATTGTGACCGTGCAAAGACAAAACTTTTTAATGAAACTTACCGTTTTAGCGATGGAATGGGAGATGGATACAGCGGCTTTGGCCCTGACTCTAGGGTTGGCATGGCTGACATAAGCATGGAGCTTGCGAAGAAGAGGCAGAGGATTCATGGAATTCACCATTCTGTTGAGTGCTCGGTCAGCTTCTTCACATACAAAACGTTTGTCCTGAGAAGCTTTGAGCAGTAGCTGCAGCAGCTGTAGAACCACCACACACATACACACGCAGTGAAGATAGAATCAAAATCAAAAGTAGGAAAGGAAAGAAACAGAAGTTGAAGAGAACAGAGATGGAATTGGTGTCTCTGTATGTATAGATAGATAGATACCAAGTTATCAAATGCATCAGTCATGGAGTCGAGCAATTTGTCACCAAAAGCATTGAAAATATCAGAAGAAGCCATGATTGCAGTCTTGCACAGAGCACTTCTAGGATTCTTCATGGCCTTTACCACCACCACAATCACCTTTTCCCTAAACAAAACTCATAAAGTGTCGATCTTTAGCAACACCTACTACCAAAAACAAAAAACACACAAACAGCTTCAAACCCTCATGAACTGGGAGATTAGAGGAAAAGAAAGTCTTACAGGATCGGAAGCAAGAGAGATGAGTGATGAATTGCAAACCGCCTAGCATTATTCAATGATTCGCAAACCTTTGTCCAATCCTTAGAATCTAATCCTTCAATCAGACACTGAAATTTGAAATATTTTCAAGGGTCAGCCTGCCCATCAAAGTACAACATTTGATCTGTAGAACTAAAGAGACCCATCTGCAGGGCCAGAGAGAAAAGTTACTTGGATCTTGGACTCAGGGTCCGTTATCGATTTGAGGTCTTCTGAAGAGATATAATCAAAGGCGGACTCCGCAGACGGTGGTGGTGCCTGGTTTTCGTCATTGACAATGACACCAAACTCCGGTTGCTGTTTGTGAATCGGAGCCGAGACTTTGACTTGCTTTTTGGGCCTCTCTAGGGCTAGTAAAGCATTATCTATGGGTCTCAATGCCATTTTCTTCTTGTCGACGAGAGAGCAAATCAGATCAAACAACTCTGATTTCTGCGATTTATCAAAAAAGTGTGTGCGAGAGAGAGAGAGAGTGGGCAACCTTTTGTGTTCGTCTTTTCCAAGTTTAAATTTCGAAAGGAAAGAGCCGTTACGTCGGCGCTTTTCGGCTAACGGTCAAATGTCGGTAGGATTCTTTGTGCTTGTTGTATACTTGTATTTTTCAAACATGAGTCCAATCGAGTTTCAGTGAATAGAATTGAATTAAATTTTGTTTATGCTTCGAATATAATCGAAAAGTTCAAATTTATTTATTAAAATAAAATGTTTATTTTCCAAACCAAACTCAAATTAGAGTTTTACATTATATTCTCAATTTTAGCTATGAGTTGTAGATTTGGCAAAAAGGTTTCGATCCATTTTGAATTGATTCGAAATCAACGACTTAGGTCTAATCAACTTGAGGTTCGACTTGACATTTTAAGTAGCTCGTGCATATTATCACAAAATAATATCATTTTAATCTACTTAATTAAAAATTGAGTCAAATTTAAATCACAGGATTAAGTTAAATTGTACTAACAATAGACTCAATTTAATATCATTTCTAATTGAACAAGATATAGGAAATGATTTATTAATAAGACTAAACTAGGCTCGGATTCACTTTTTAAGATTAATATGTATTGTAATTATGAATGTTTTTGTTCTTTTTAATATATATTCACTAGGTCCCTCTCATATTGAATAATTAATTTTGTAGACAAATTTTAGTTTGTTTATGTAAAAACGTGTATGTTATATTGATTATATTTAAGGGATGACACTATAAATTTAACCCAATTTAGACAAGCTTGAATATAATAAGTTAGATTTGCGTTGATCAAAGTTTTGATCTAGTTTGAACGGTAAATAGCCAGTTTGGTGTATTATAAAAGGTTTGAGGCTGCGTTTTGATATACGGTGCGATAGAAAGAAGTATTTATGCACCGCAATTTCTAAACACGTCACATGTTTAAATCTATGGGCAATAACCAAATATTTGGGAAAAGTGCGGTGCTACTGCATAAATCGATAAGTAGAAAAAAGGTTGTTGTAGAAAAGTACTTCTACATTATAAATTTTACTTTCCATTAATAACCTTTTGATAATTATTATTTTTCATTATACCCTCAACTAATATTTTCTTATTTATAATTTGAATTTATATGACTGATAATATATTTTTATAAATTATTTTATTTGCTAAATTTCATTTATTTATTTTTTAATTTTAATTTAATGTTTTATTATTTATAATTGTAAATTAATATGACTAACAATATATTTTTAATTATTTATACAATAATTAATAGTTTATTAAATCAATAATCTTTTTAGTTATTTTACCTCTTTTCAGTAACCGCAATCACACTTGTCAAACACATATTTTTAAGTTTCAACACTTATTAATACAGCAATCTCAGACATGTAAGTACTTATTGAGAATAAGTACTTATCATTTCAGTAGGTTATTAACTGTCACCACTTTCTAAACCAGGCCTGATTAAAATGACATCGTTTTAATATAATTGATAACCTAAGAAATTACATACTAAAATGACAACGTTTTGGTACAACCGACCAAATCAATATCATTTTAATACAACCAATTGTTTAAGAAATTAAAGACTAAAATAATGTCACAATAACCACTAGATTAGGCTCAAATATAAAAAGAGGGTAAGGTCGAGCCTAAAAGCAAGTCTAACCTAACCTAGTCCTTCGCCAACTTTGGCTAATTTAGGTTTAATCAAAAATTAAAAATTTACGCTTAACCTAATACAAAGATTTAAATTTATTTTAATTGTATTATTAAAACTTAAAATTAAAACTCATATTTTATCCTTTTTACATAATTTTAATAGCATATAAAATCTTTGTTTTATTTTATGTATTTTAACCTTTTTTATGTATTTCTTTTTATATAATTTTTTTTGACAAATTAAATTCAACTTTTAAAATTTAAAAATTAGAATCCTAAAGTTTATTGTTAATAAGTAAGAGAAGACTTTACATCGGACTTTGCTTAAGCCCAATGTTTTAAGTAGATATGAGCCCGATAAAAGCCAATAAGAAGTTCCAAAACGCAGCGTTTTAAGTTCCCATTATCAGTTTAGTGACAGCGAAACTGCAGTGTGTCCCGTCGTCTTCTTCGCCTTCTTCTTCTTCTGCGTCACTCCACTCTAGAAACGCCAAGTCGTCGTATCCCCTAATGGAGCTCCAGTATCCCAAAACCCGAGCCTTCGGTCCGCACCAGTTAAACATGCCATCGCAGCACGCCGACAACGACCGGAGCTCCGGCGACCTCCGGGCACTCGACTGCAACCTCACCTCCCTCTGCGATCACATCCAAGCTGAAGGCTTCAATGCCGGTGCTTTCTCCGACATCATCATTGCCGCCATCGACTCCAAGTACCACCTCCACCGCCTCATCCTCTCCCGGAGCTCCTACTTCAGGTCCCATAACACCGATCTCTTCGTTTTCCTAGATGTTTGAGAAATCCGCTCTGAATTTTATGCGAGTAGCAGTGCTTAATTAGGTTTCTGTTTCTAGGAACATGCTTCAGGGGCCGTGGAAGGAAGCGAGCTCACCAATTGTCACTCTGCATGTCGATGATAAGAATGTCAACTCTGAAGCAATCGCGATGGCCTTATCCTATTTGTACGGACATCACCCTAAGCTTAACGATAATAATGCGTTTCGCGTTTTGGCTGCGGCGTCGTTTCTTGACCTTCAGGTACCTAGGCTCTCAAAGAACAGGGTGCTTGTACAGTGTTGTTATGATGATCTGATTTTGGTTTTTGGTGCAGGATTTGTGTGCAATTTGCACAGATTTTATCATATCTGAGCTGTGGGCTTCCAATTTTTTGGCATATCAGGTTCAGTTCAAGTGGTTCTTTCTAATCTTGGTGTGTAGGAGAGCTTGTAAAATTTGCTTTTGGTGTTTGGCTATTTGGACTGTAGGTATTTGCTGAGAATCAAGATTATGGAATACACGGAGAGCGTGTTAGAAATGCTTGTTGGGGTTATCTTTGTCAAAGTGGTGCAAGGGAGTTGAAAGAGGTGATATTCAGTTTATTTCTTATATTCATTTCGTGGAGTCGTTTACGGTGGAGCTACGAGTATGTCTTTCTGTTGTGTTTTTGGTACTTGATCAATTGTTGCATATTCTCATCATGGCTTGTGTTGATTGTGATAGGTGCTTCCCAAACTTTCATCTCAAACCCTGCATGCATTGCTGACATCCGATGAATTGTGGGTGCCGAATGAAGAAAAAAGGTAACAGGTCTAGGAAGCCGCTGAATTTGATATTTTTGATGCCGTTGAAGTCTGTATGAGTTGCATAAATTCACATCTCTATTTTTGTGTTAAAAGGTTTGAATTGGCACTCTATGCACTTCTCGCCAAAGGTGCTTTTTGCAAGAATGAGCATCCTGATCAAGGAAGCTCCAGTTCTGAGATGGGTATGGGTATTCATTCTGATTCTTATAAGACAAAGGGAATAGCTTTTGTCAATAACTTCTCTGATAAGAGGTTGGAGTCTGAATTTGGATCCTTAAACTTAAAGGATGATGTAGAGGGCCATGCAGCTCCGAACGAAAAAATTGAGCTTATTGATTGTGTGGTTGGTTTCCAAACAGGGGCTCCTGATTCTGAACAGGTTCAGCAAGTAATGTGCATTCAATCAAATTCGGGCACTTCTAATCGCTGTAGGGTGGAACAATCTTCATCACCCAGCAACTCGTTTTCAGAAATTAATGGTAGTAGGACCCCATGTCCTTATATTGAGATATCAAATGGTGTTGGGTCTAGTGCTCTAGGGATCCCTGGAGTGGCTATGGAGGGGCCGTCTGAAGAAGGTTCATACCAATTGAATAACAATACTTGGCTTTCTGGTGACCAACTCAGGCATTGCAATCCTAGGGATCCATCTTCCAGTTCACAAACACCCAACGATTGGGGGAGATGTGTATCTCCTCTATCATGGGGTGGTCGAGTAGTAGGTAAAAGACAAGTAAAAGGTTATGCTAGAGGGAACTGTGGCATTAGTGGGGAGGACAACGATGGCTTTGTTGCTATATTTGAAGGGGGTTCTCTTCTATATTGCAACATGTCCTTTGAGGCACTTCTGAATGTGAGAAAGCAGCTTGAGGAGCTAGGTTTTCCCTGCAAAGCAGTGAATGACGGTCTTTGGTTACAGGTTTAGTTGCTTCTACATTGTCTTGTGTTTTCATAATGCATTTTTTCCCCTTATTATTCCCTTATGTTGGGCGTGGGTGTTCGTGGAGGTTCATAATTCTAATACAGTCTGCAAAAACCAACCGTTTTTTATCTTGACATTTGATTTGTGTTTCATCCTAAAGTCATCTAACCCACTAGATCTTTTGACATGTCATTCTTGATACTATCTGACAATTTTATCCGTGCGTTAGCCTGAAAAGCTTTGCTAGATTAGTTCTTTTCCTCTTATCATGCAATGAATGTAAAGGGAATGATAAAGTCATAGTTCTGATACAACATTCAGAAACTCGGTGGTTAGTGTGCTCCAATTAGGTTCTTATTTCACCCTATACTTGTTTAAGTCTCTTAAAGTACTACTGTTTGTCAGTCAAGCTGTTTTTTTTCTTCATCTGGCAAATGTAATTGTCCTTATGTCCGGCTGCAAGTATTACATAATTGCTAGTATTCATCTATTTGATGAGAAGATTGACTCCTTCATTCTCTTGGCTATTTTATAGATGCTATTAAGTCAGAGGGTACAAGAAATTGGTGCTGACACATGCAAAAATTGCTGCTTCACTAGTGCAGCCTGCACCTGCAGGCAACCTTTTGGATTTGTGAATGGTGTTGGTAATACAGGTTATTATCCACAAGACCGCGAGCACATTTCTCCTGGAAACATGGGAAGTGTATATGTTGCTGATTCTGCTCAAGGTGGGGGAAATGGCCTTTTTAGGCCTGTTCGAGTTCATGTTAGGGGACCCATTGATGGCCTTGCTGGTATTGGACGAGGAACCACATTTGTACCAGCTACTGCTTGGCCCCCAACACGTTTTGTCTTCTCACGTGTGCCCTTCGGTATGGGTAGCCGAAATTGCCAACAGTCTCTTGCTAATGACGATTCAGAGAGTAGAACTGACAACAATGGAGACTTGTCTGGAGATGGGTTAACAGCACTGGTTGGATTGAGTCAAGGAGGGAACATTGCAGGTAATGTCCATGGAGAGCCTATGGTGAGAGAGTATGAGACAGATATGCAAGAAAGAATCCCTGATACATCTAGTTCAGCAACGAGTACCAGTGGTATTGCTGTTCAGATGCTGGAGTCACAAGAACATTCTATGGGAATAGAGTGGGAAAATACAAACAGTCCTTCAATATCTCTAGATATGAAAACTCCTTTAAATCATTTCCCTCCATTTCGATTTGGGTAAGTGTTCTTTGAGCTGCTTTTTTTTTTTTTTTGTGCAAAATTTAAGATTATCTATTGGATGATGCCACCCAAAGAAGATGTCAGACTGTTGATTAATGCATTTGATAATGGAATTCCTCATTAGTCCCTTCTGAATATTTCTGGTTACAGTCTATGCTCTATATTCTGTCATTAAAATTCAGTTTGAAGCCATTCCTTGTATGCAAATTTAGTTCTGTAACCACACCCTTGAATTATGCTCAAGAATTGGCCGTAATGATTTTGGTAAACTACTATTGTCCACTATATTGCGAACTTTACAATTGCTGTTCATTTACTTTTTTAAGCAATTTGTGCACTTGTAAGAGCCTCACAAATCTTTGTGTGGATTGAATGCTACTTTCACAGGGTTGAATTTGGTGATGTGCATAGACTCAGTGACGGACAAGTCAAGCATTCTCCAGAATATTTTTATGCTGGTTCACTGTGGAAGGTCTGAAATATTAACTGCTCTTTCGATTAGTCATTTGTTTCAAACTTTTATGAATTTGATGGGATTGAGCTATGTTTGCAGGTGAGCGTCCAGGCCTTCAATGATGAAGATCCCCAAGGACGTAGAACTCTTGGTAGCATTCAGCATTTCTGTTTTCTTTTTCTTTTGCAGAGTTGAAAACAAGATATCCTTTTGAGGAACACTATGTTTTTGTTGATTAGATCTGATATTGGAAATGCTTCCTGATATTTCAGGACTTTTTCTTCACCGGAGAAAGGCAGAGATCACTGATTCCCATAGAAAGGTTAGCCTCAAACATGGCAAATCAGCCTTTGGTTTGAACTTTGATATCACATTTGACTTCATATTCCTTTATCATTTGCTCCCTGCTTTTCTTTCTGTTTTCTTTCCCACACTTTCGTA
Source organism: Erythroxylum longipes (assembly GCA_027563885.1). Classification (NCBI taxonomy): domain Eukaryota; kingdom Viridiplantae; phylum Streptophyta; class Magnoliopsida; order Malpighiales; family Erythroxylaceae; genus Erythroxylum; species Erythroxylum longipes. The sequence continues at coordinate 54,167,939 of JAOQMS010000180.1, forward strand.
CCTTTCCCATCTGTGACATTATACTGCCCAACAAGATGCTGAATACAATATTTTTCTACATGTCATGATGAAAATTCCCGTCAGTACTCAGGTTTAAGCTTATTTCTTACCTAAACTTATCCCTCAATTCAGGTCCATATGTATGTGGACACTCGTGAAAAGGTCACCGCTCGTTATCAGGTAAAGTTGTTTGTAATCTAAATAGCTTTTGATGCAGTAGTTTACCTGGCTCCACCTTAGCTTTACAAGTGAGTTATTCCTCTAAGGGGCAGTTATTCTCTTGACATTATAGTTGATTTGTCCGTCAAAGAGAGAAGTCATGGTGTTTGGGAGCTTTAAGCAAAGAGGAACCCTTCTACCAAAAGCTCCCAAGGGATGGGGCTGGCGTACTGCCATACTATTCGATGAGCTCGCTGATCTTCTTCAAAATGGAACCTTACGAGTAGCTGCTGTAGTGCAGCTTTTATAAAACCAAAAAGGTAGTCTGGACTGTGAAAATCTTATTTGTTTATATGCAATCCTTGAGTTCACCACTCATTTAGTTTTCTGATTCAGAAGAAACCACTAAGTTGGTAGAGATCTGTCCAAGGATATTGATTACTGGAGGCTGCAAAACAGGCACACACCTTCTTCTCTGGCTTTAGACATGTTTATACACACAAGGAGGCATTGTAAGCATCATACAGTGCATGAAACTAGATTTAACATCAACTGTTTATATCATAACAATGTGTGTTATTAATCGAAACACATGATTTACGGATTATTGCATATAGTCTACCGTTTAGTTGGTGCGCAACCGTTTTACCGATATTAAAAAAAAAGGGGGAAAAGTGTGCTATTAACTAGACTCAGGTTTGTTATGGCTGGGAATGAGAATTGGCCTCTAATTGGGATTTCTGATGTTTATTTGGTAGTGCAACCTAATATAGGGGATGTGATAATCAACTTTGTTTAAATAATTCACGTAAATGTAATTATATTAAATCTGTAGTGCAAATTATAGTGTTAAAAATCATTTGTAAGTGATTTTAATGTTTTTTCTTAATTTAAAAGTACTATAAATTCAATATTTATAACACTATGATTTAGCATTCCAGAACTTGGAAAACTATTTAGATGTGTAATAATGGGTACTTACAATAATAAGGGAAGGCATCTCTCTTTATCTTATAATATTATAGATTGGCAGATAGAGTGAAATTAGAAATTGACAATGTTTAAAAACCGGACTGGACATCGAATCGGTCAAAGAAACGGTTTAAGGTTTAAAGGTTCAATCGGTATTAAACTGTTATATAATAAATAAGAAGTTAAAATTATAACTTATAAGAATAAGTAAAAATAAAATATTTTATTGAAATAAAAAATACACTATTGTTTATTATTATATAATGAAATAATAATAAATCAAATCTAATAATTTAAACTAAATTTAAGTATAATATAATACTTAAATTAACTATAAAAATTAAAATTGTATTTATGAAAAAGGTTGTTTTGATCATCGTTAAAATAAATTACTAATTAATTTATTTGAGTAGAGTTATGCGTAAAGAATTGGTTAAAAGCTTGAGCACATCATAAACAACATATTCTCAGAAGCCAATATAAAATGAAGATGGTCAGAAATTGCCCTTGAAAAAGTAATTAACTCTTTTCTTTTCAACTGGAGCATACACACTAAAGATATCAATATTTGCTAAACATGTCAAATTATATTTCGAAATGCAATTTTATATATCAACATATCTCTCTTGCATATATTATGTCTTTGATTGATGTAATCGATGACTTCAAGCCATTCATTCTAGGGGCATACTAGGTTACAATATTCGTAACCATATGCTTGAAGCGAAGCTATATTAAAAGAATAGGTGTTTCTATAGTTTCAGGTTATTGCTTGAATAATTTGCAGTAAATAGAAAGTCATTATTTCCTTGGATTTATCAAACGTGCCAAGTGAACTCACAACTCAATCATTCACAATTACTTGAATTTGCATAGCATCCCCAAGATACTTTCAACTTAGTTCATGTATAATAGGTGTTGTTACTCACAGATTCCAAATCAAACAAATACAATCCACCATTCTCCGTCAAAGCCAGACCTCTTTAGGTAAATGAGGAGTTTAATAAGCATTTAAAATTGGACAGTTGTTAAAACTCTTGCAACCCATATACCCCAGCATAGGCACTTCATCAATTGCACTAACTTTAACACAAAACTAACGCACAGAATATAGGGCTTAAACCAACAATTACCCAGTGCAACCCAAATTCTCAACTGGGTTTATAAAGATTCTGACAATCCTTTCACTCAAAACTCTTTTTGGTTGTAAAACTACCACCACTGTGATCCCTCATAACTCGAGTTCTTGTCTTTAACTGAAACCACGAAGGGCATCTCCAACCTATTTCTATTTTGGAGGAAACACACTATTTTGGCCGTAAAAACAGACTCCAACGCAACTCTATATTGCCCTCCATTTTGGACGAGTGCTACAGTGCCACGCCAAATTTGGTGTGGC
>JAOQMS010000180.1:54170568-54205182 GCA_027563885.1 Erythroxylum longipes
TTTTAATTAATGAATAGTTATATTTTAATTAGTTATATTTTAATTAATAATAATATTTTAATTAAATATAATTAATTAATTAAGTAATAATAATAATTTAATTAGCTATATTATAATTAATTAATTACAATATTTTAATTAATTAATAATAATCATGCTAATAATAATAATATGATGATGATGATGATGATGATGATGATAAGATAAATAATTAAATAACACATTAACAATTATAATTATAATAATTAAATCATAACTATATTTGCTTATCGTGATAATTAATAATAACAACAATTACAATAATTAATAATAATTTTAATTTTAATTATTGTTATTACAAAAATTATAATAATAAGATAATTAATTCTATTAGAGTTACAGATAAACTTCAAATACATATTGAGACAATTATAAAATAACCAATAAATTATAATAACAACAATTACAATAATTAATATTAATTATATCAATAATAACTGTTATTACAAAATTATAATAATAAGATAATTAATGTTATTAGAGTTACAAATACACTTCATATAAATATTGATACAATTATGAAATAACCAATGAAATACATCTTTCCAATATATTATAATGCAGGGGCATTTTTGTCATTAAACATTGTTTTTTGTTCTATCCACTGCAACCAAACACATTTCTGTCCTGAGGACGGGGACATTTTCCTCTGTTCTGTCCATCACAACTAAACACCTCACTGTCTCTAATTTTTGTTCTGTTTCGTCTTTAGATTTTTGTCTCGTTCCGTCTCTGTATGTTGAAGAAGCTAACCAAATAGAATTACTTCCAGTTAGAAAGAACACAATATCAAAATTCTCATTTGGGTATAAAAGGAGTTGCAGGCGATTATGGTAAAACATGGAAGTTGCTTCGTGGAGTTGTTGGGGCCAAGTAATGAATCATTTGAAAAGGAAACAGAGGGAGAATGTGAAAATCTGAAATAGAAAGGAACCGAGAGAGAGAGAAAAGTGGGGAGGAGGATTGAAGAGAAGATGCAATTATCAAAGCAAAAATGCATGGTCTTTGTCTCGCCGAACCGGTGTAACCGGTTCGATGAAAATTGACTTGTTCTTTAACAAACCGGCCAGTTTTATACTGACAAATTTTTTTATTAAAATCAAACAGAACTGGCTTATTCAGATTTTTTCCGATTAGATTGGACAGATTAATCTGATTTTTAAAACCTTAGAAATTGATAGAAAAATAAAGAACAGGTACGATTCTCTCTTATCTTACTATTTCTGAGTTAGTTGAAGAAATATTGCTCTCAAGTATACATGGCAAAAGGCTCGGTCGAGCTCAGCTGAGTTCGTCGCCATTTTGGGTTGACTTAACCTCGCAAGGTCGAGGCTCGAGTTTGGCGTGATGATCCGTCAAGCTTAAGGTTGTGTGGTTCAAATTTTGTCCAAACTTTGATCGGATTTAAATCATGTGATATCTGAATAAGGAACTTCGTGATATATATATATATATATTTTAAGTAATGCTTGGTTTTTTCTTTCGTCTCGTCAGGTCGAACAGACTAGGATAATAAAGAATAACAGGACAAGAAGGCTTCCTTTGAAGAGTTAGAACTTGCATAAGTCGTCTAAAAAAAAATGCATCATGCTCAAGCCATGTAGCCCGAATTTGATCGGAAGTTGGATCGGCAGGTTTAAATTGCGCGATTCGAATTCGTTTGAACCTTCTAAAATGTCCATCAAATTTTCTGTTCCACTTATTTTGTTTCAATTTTATTATATTAAATTTCATCCATACATTTATATGAAATTTACGTAAATGTATGCATAAGATTTAATGGAATAGAATAGGAACAATATAAGTGGCATAGTAAATCTAATTTCTCTAAAACGACACTATATTGATAACATACAATCTGTTTCTTAAAATTTAAAATCAAAACTATTTATTAAAATGATATTATTGGATTGTTTGCTAATCTTTTAGATTCAAATATATGTTAATTTATTCTAAAACTTAAGCAAAAAATATTAATTTGGTGTCAAATTTTAGATTTTCTATTATTTTATTCGCTTTGTTTTCAAAAATTTATTAGAATTGTAGACATTTTTTAAATAGTAAAATTTTTAAATATTCAGTTTCAAATTGGTTAATTTTAATGATTAAAAAATTGAATATTGAGAATTTTAAACTAGTTAATTTACTTTAATAATTATATTTTAAATTTTATTTTATTTTAAATCAAATTGATAATAATTTAATACTAATTAAAATTTTAAAATTTAAATTTTATTAGTTTAATTTTTAAGATATCAATTTCAATTCGACAGTGTCAGTTAGTCAAATTCGATTTCACTTTGGGAACAAACAAGCAGACTCAATTCACCTGTACCCAAATACCTGTTCTCTTTTTCTCCTTCAAATCCAATTTGGGTACATGTGATTTGAATCGCAGACAAGCGCTTATTTTTGCTCGGAAACTGGTGAATTTTCCCGGGAAGTCCCTCGCTTTTCTTCCATTTAAAATCAAAGACAGATTATGCTCCGAAATCGAAATTGAAGTAGCGTATCCTCTCTAACAAAACCCTAATTGAGCCCGCCCAAATTGCTACTCAAGGGTTTATCTCTACTAAAAGTATTCTCTAATTTCCTGAAATTGATTGAATGTCAGTTGTCATTGAAAAATACATGTGTTCGAGTTTTGGATTTCAGAGTAGCCAGTTAGAAGGTTATGGGTTGGTTTTGAGCTTTGGGTTTGTCTCAAAATGGGTGCTATAACCAGCAACCGAAAGCGAGACTCCTTTCTGTTTTCAGATTCTCCCGATTTTCATCACGTTCCGAAGAAGCTCAGATTCTCACTAATGCGTCAGACGTCGTACAATACCCCGAGCTCCTCCAATAGTACGGTTTCTAGAATCTCCCGGTACCCGGAGTCGACCGCCAAGTTCCGCCGTGAAGTTCATGCTCCTTGTAGAAACCTAAAGTTTGGGTTGTCGAGGCCGAGAAACAGTGATCATAGTGATGCAGAGAGGTCAAGTGGTGATGATATGGGTCATTTTTTGAGTAAGAAGTTGGATTTTGCCAAGAGAAAAGCAATTGGCGCATTTAGGTATTTGGTTAAAGATAAGGAAGTAGTTGATGTTGATTATGAGGCACCCAAAAAGCCTGGAAAGGAGGTGCTCACTGAGGATTCGAGTATTGAAGAGATTGAGGTTATTGAAGAAAGTGGAAGGAAAGGGAGATTTAGACTTGTGGACGGGGTTGATAATGATGTGAAAGGTGTTGAGGAACGATCAGTTGTTACTATGAATGGGAATATGGATGTTGAGAATGGTAGGAACTTTACGGGTTTGTCGGCATCGGACCGTGAAGTGGATGTATCAAGTGTTGGGGTTTATAAGAAATTGCTTGAGAGTGTGAGGAGGAGGAGTACAAGGTTGTTAGATTTGGCGTTTGAGATTAAATTGAATGAGGAAAGGTGGAGTTTGCTTAAGCTGTTATGGCCTGTGAAGAAACCGGAGGAGAAATTGGTGGAGGTGAATTGTCTTTTCCTGCATTTTTATGTAGTTATTGGTTGCTCTATAGCATTGATTCGTTAGTCATCATGAGTATTTTATGGTTATCCACCATTTTTGTAGAGTTCTTGTTTTAGAAGTGATGCAAGTATATTTTTTTTTGGAAAACGGAGATAGTGTGATTTTACTTAATTAATGAAAAATCTATTGATGGTTTTCAGGAGATACCTCATGAACCTTTTACTGCCCTCGCCAAGGAGGAGGAGGAGGAGGTAAAGCATGCCCTTTCAGCCGGCAATCGGTAGGATTTGACGAACATGTTAATTTGGTGCCTAAATTGGTGCTGTTGTTGTTAAATTAACATCAGATATATTTGGTCTTGCAGGAGGAAGTTACTAGTCACTCATGATAATTCAAATATTGATATCACCGGAGAAATTCTACAATGCCTTGCACCTTGTACGTGGTTGAATGATGAGGTGACGGTTGGGATGGCATCATTTTCCTTGAATCCGAGATATGATGGTTATTTATTTGGGCCATTTTGATTCCTATGATTTCGTAGCTTTTTTCCTGATACGTTGACATGTTAATTGTTTTCAGGTCATAAATGTGTACCTTGAGCTGCTGAAAGAAAGAGAGAAAAGAGAGCCAAATAAGTTTTTGAAATGTCATTTCTTCAACACTTTCTTTTACAAAAAGGTTGGCCCTGTTCTTGTCTCTTGTAGTAACGGATGCTTATTCTACTTAAAAAATGGTATATCCTGAATTGCACTTATATCTATCTGTTCGGGTTTTTCGGATTTTGTAAGTGTTTCTCTCAGTCACAAGATTTGGAGAAAAGAAGCTAGTCTCTCAAGATGACAATCTAGTCTTTCTAGTAGTCAGAGTAGTTTCAGATGGCTTTGTGATATCTGTTTCTCTTCTTCCTTCTTACCCCGGTTTATTGCATTGCAAAGTAAAGCTTTAATTTGTAGTTTTTGGTTTCTGATTTACACTAGGTGTTAGTCTTTGGTTTCTAAATTGTGCTGTCTATCTTGTAGGATTCTTTTAGATAGGTCTTCCATGACTCAAACCAAGCCCCTAGTAATGCTCTTCGTTAGCCCAATCAAAACAGTAATATGCTTTCCTTACAAGAGAGTAGTTCATCAATTGTTGAGAGACGTACAAAATCACACCTGAAATTTGATTTATTTGAAATTTAACATTGAATTTTAGTGAGGATCCTAGTCCGATAAATGTTGTTCCCTCCACTTTATGCCCATTGAATTCCATCACTTTTACTCACTAATTTTCTTGAAAAAATTTTCTAGGATAGTCACTAAATATTGACTTGTATCATCTCTATCTTTTCTTGTTTCATCTCTATCTTTTGTTGCTTTTCTTTTACTGTGATTTTTCAAATTAAATTTCTTTAACTTGTTGCCTCTTTCCATTATTTCTTTTAATCTATTTATTCTTTTGACAATTTTTTAATTTTTTACCTTTGATGTCAATTTGCAGTTAACTTGTGGGGGGAAGACCTACGACTATAAAGCTGTCAAAAGATGGACTACGCAAAGGAAATTGGGATACTTTTTGGTTGACTGTGACAAAGTAATATGGTTCACTTTTTATTTTTTAGTTTTCATCTTTCCGGCTTATGTTTGTTTTGTTTAAATGATGCGATACTATACTCGTACTTGAACCCAATGATTGTATTGTGCTCAGATATTTGTCCCCGTTCACAGAGAGATACATTGGTGTTTGGCTATCATTAACAATAAGGATCGAAAATTCCAATATCTTGATTCAATGAAAGGAAAAGACTCCAGGGTGTTGGAACATCTGGTATGATTTCCATTCTTGTCTTAGCATTTCATTTTGCAGGTGTGTTGTGGTTTGATTCAAGCAAACACTCTTTATACTCACTTGTGGTTTGACTTCTCTAGTTCAGTAGTGAGGACTTAGCGGGCCTATTTCATCTTAGTGCCTGTCTGCCCCAATATCTATTGGGGATGCTTTTTCCAATATCAAATCACATAACAATAGATAACTTTATTCTACCAGTATGTGCAATCTTTTTCTTCGGCTTTCTACTCAATCTACACATGTGAGAAGGTCTGAGCTACTTGAAAGTTTCTCAGGGCTTGGGACTGAGTTTTATAATTTGAACCCTACTACTAAAATTCCCCTCAACAATTGCAAAAGGTTTCTCATATATTGCCTTGGGCTTACATTTTTGTAAACTTTGTAAATTGTAGTGCTCCATTGTACTGAGTGATAAGTCTGACGAGCTTGAATTTCAATGTAAAAGATGTGAACATATAAACTCGACACAAAGGGTAGAAGAAAAAACTAAACTATGAAAACTGGCAAGGAAAGATTCACGGAACAAGGTTGATTGATAGTTCATTATAACTTGGCTACCACTGATCATTACCATTTATGTGTTTTCCAGGCAAGATATTATGTTGAAGAAGTGAAGGATAAGAGTAAGGTAAACATTGATGTAAGCAATTGGGAGCGAGAATTTCTTGAAGATCTTCCCGAGCAGGAGAATTGGTGTGTATTGTTGACACTGAAGAAAAGAATATAGCAATATAGCATTCATTTAAGAATATTATGATGTTAGCAAAAATCTAAGTTACTGTTGATACATTATAAAGGGGTTACCTTTCAGGGATCATATTGTCTACAAAATGCATGAAACAAAAATTCTCTTCAAAATGATGCTTAATTGATGGGTTATCTCATTCCGCTTCGGTTATATTTTATATCGTAACTACTCTTAAACCGTTATCACGGTTGAGTTCCATTGAACACTGTAGTTTCTGGTTGATAGGGTTCAGCAGGTCCCATCTGACTATTGATATCTCCTAACTAATTTTTTGTGCTATTAACAGGCATGACTGCGGAATGTTCATGGTCAAATATGCTGATTTTTATAGCAGAGGTCTAGGGCTGTGTTTTGGGCAGGTGGGCATGAAAATAAGTCGTCATACATGAAATTGATCGAGATGTCGACAAGCTGGGAATTATGATGCAATATATGCTGTGAATTTGTATATTTAAGTTTGTTGGTTTGTTTTGCAGGAGCATATGCCGTACTTTCGATGGAGGACGGCAAAGGAGATATTGAGATTGAGAGCCGACTGATTTTTGGTAGAGTGCAGTAGGAATTTAGTAATAGCAGTGGTGGGAGTGGCGGTGTCAGCGAGCTATACAATGTGAATAGATTGTTTTTTTTCCTACAAGAAATTGCAGGTGGAGTGGACTATTTGAATTCCTCCTTCCCTGTGCGGTAGAACTGAAGCCTAATTAGATGGTGACTGAGGACAAGAATAGTAGCTTACAGCTATATTATGTTATCTTGGAGGTATTGGTCTCAGAAGTTGAAGTTTTTGGTCTCTGCTACTGAGTTTTTGGTTGTTGCACTAGGTGGATTTATATTCTGTATCTTGATTGAAGAAAATTGAGAAACAGAGATTGTGGATTACCGTCAATGTCTGTGTCCGTCTTCCAGAGAGCTGGCCGAAGCAGAGGAGTCCTCATACTCTGCCTGTTGGCCTCCCCTACTGATGTTCCATTGATTTTATGCTGTAAATATTGGATTTCTAAATGTAAATGCCGATGATTCAAGCTAATGAATGCCTAAACTCGTATATGACAAGGCTTATTGAATATGTCATGTGGGTTTTGAGTTTGATTATGTACTCTGTTGAAATGATTTTGCTTGAATCAGCTCCACAAAAGTCGACGCAATCACCTCCTACTAAATTAGGGTTGGCAACAGATTGGACCCAATCGGGATAAGATGGCCCAAAGTTTTGGTCAATTGGTTCTCCGGTCATTGTTCGAATCTGAAGGTCAAACTAGAATCTGAGTTCGATCAGAAGTTTGATCCAGTTAAACATGACCGAATCAATTTTGCCATCTTTAATAATAATTAGACCAAATTACAACATATTCCAACATGATGAACGACACAAGACAAGGTAACACAAACAGCATGAAAATGTTTTCAGAATAATGAGATTATATAATTCCAAATTCCTTTTATATTTTTTTGGTCTCTTGTTCGTTTTGTCCATATTACAGAATACAGTACAGTTACCTGTCATCTTTCCAACATTCCAAGGCCTGAAAACCCGTTTAAGCCAACTCCTCAACAAGCATCTTTTTAACAACCTTCATGAGTCACACCCAGCACCAAGCAGCGAACATGAATGAATATCCCTATAGCCACTCCCAAGAGGCAGAGGCCTTGAACTAAAGGAAAAACAACCTTCTCCACCTTGTCATGGGAACCTGAGATGATAAAACCTACATACCCTCCTTGCTTTGTGAGTCAAAATAAACCTGTGAGAGAAATGTAACATACACACTTAATTAAAGTAGGCAAAAATTTCTTAAATAGAGAAAGGAGCCAATTTCATTGATCCACAGGAGAAACAGAAAATGCAAAACAAATTGAGAGAAGAAATTACCAGGACAGAATGAGAGCATCACTGAAGCAGACATCAAATTGCTGCATCAACGGGGCACCCTTTTCCGGCTAAGTATTTCCTGTTCTTTTAATCGATGCTGAAACCTGGCAAGTCGTGCTTGAAGACTAACCAAACCAGCAGCTTTGCGTGACAGCACAAAGCTCAACTGTGTAACATAGTTGTCTATGAGACTGCCCGGCTGGTCAACTTCTGCCAATAATTTCATTTCCTAACATAAAAGGCCGACAGAAAGTAAACCTTCCGATATTGTAGGAATTCCAAATGGAATACATGTGTAACATAACAATGAACAAATCTTCACTTACTTCACGAACAATCTCCATAGTATCCTCAATTTCTTTTCTATGCGCAGCAATAAGGGCCTCTTCTTCCTAGAATAGCCAGAACAAACAGTAATCTTTTACTAAAAGCTCCAGGAGGTGCAATAATGTTGATATTCCTATTTCAACACAGTAAGAGTATGTATAAGCATTCACCAACCTCAAGTATCGCATTTATATTTCCATCCGCAGGGGGATCAGGTGCATACTGTTGTGACCCACTGTTGTTTGGCTTGTACTTCACTGCATCCTGTCGAGAAGTTGTGCTGGAGAGATCAGTTCCACCACCATCTTTCTTTAATGAGGTCCCCAACTTTTCTGATTTTTCCTCCCTTGGTCCTTTTCGGCGTGGTGGGGACACCTTCTGCACTCTCTCTTTGGCATCGACTAGGTTTTGAGAGTATGATGCATAGTTCTTTTGACTCACAGGACCCACATAAGAACTTTCAGATCTCTCACTATCCACTATGCTGGTCACCAAATCACTTTCCTCGCGGCCATTGAATTTATAAGTTGAATTAACACTGGATGGTTGCTTGTCATAATCATTAGGAATGTAAGATGAGGCTTCTTTCTCTGGGACCTTTATTCCCATATCTGGTGCTTTGGGCTCTTGTTGTTGCACATATATGTCATCTGCCTCAGCAGCAAGAGGCAAAGACGATGCTGTTGAATTGTCCTTGTTGGTTTGCACAGATGAATTTAGAGCCTGGTCCTTTTTACCATTTCCACTTTTGGATAAACTCTTAACCCTGTTCAAAGAATAAACATGTCTCAACGAATTTCCAAGCATTTCAAGAGAAAAAAACATTTTCTTGATGCTGATAATTGTATACAGACCTATCTGCATATCTCAGTGTATTGAGTGTATGCTCACAAGATCCAGCATTTGGAGAAATGCAAGAGATCATAACTGTTCTAGAGTTGCCAACAAAGGAGTCACGAAGTACTTCTGTGAGTTTGCTCCCTCGAAATGGTATATGTATCTGGTCATTATCTAGAGCACGAATGCATTCCTTGAGAGCCAGAAGGCTCTTGTTTATTTCTGCACCTTCAATCCTGCAATGAACCGGGTGCTTAAAATAAGTAATGGTGAGTCCACCCATCACTAACTGCAGTTAACCAACCAGTCAGATTGAGAAACAGAATAGGTTGGGGGGAAAAAAACATCCTACATAGCAATTAAATTACGTTCTTTGCACCAGCCAAGTTTATAACTTTAGTCGACACAAACTTGATACTCCCTTCTTAGGAAATAGCAAGGCAACTAAGAAATTTTATTTCCATGAAAATGTCCAACCAGGTATAAAGATATATGCAAAGTACCAAAGTTTGACGACCAAACAATGATTTTGATAAACATGTAATCCTTTTTTAGCATAGTTGTCATACAATAAATCTGAATATTTGCCAAACAGATTTGATAAACACATAATCCTCTAGAATAGATAATTGCAATTAAGATTATAATGCAAGTGATGCATATTCCAATAAACAGCTCATGGAGGAAAGGAAAACCTTGTTTGTCGGTCATTATCTGTGGTATCTGCACCTCGTTCACTACCAGCAAGATCAATAAAAGAAATCTTTCCCACCACTTTTCCACTTTTGGCCTCATTACCATCATTGTTGTTATTGTTCCTCCTTGAGTCCTTTACCTCACTGTGCTTCTTAACAGCAAGCTGTAAAATAGCATGAGACCTTGAAGATTCCTCATTTGCACCAGTTGATCCTGTACTTCTTGCAGCATTGCCTCGCTCAATATACTCTTTAACAATTTGTACATCACAAACTTCAAATTCTTGCAGTCCAACAATGCAAACTTGTTGTCGTCCATCTTCCCTCATGCAAAGTTTCCTATTTAAGATCAACAAACTAAGTCAGCAACTTTAATGTGCAATTCAGCACTCATTAACAAATTCCATGCACAATTACAACCCAAGATACTGCATTTAGATGTTACAGGGAATATGATCAAGAAAATTCAAAGTCAGCTAGGTAAGAAACATAAAAGAAACTTGATGAAAACCAAGGGCAAGCACTAACTTTCTCTCGCTAAGAAGATCAAAGAGCTTTCCACCATATATTTCAAAGTAGCTAAGCCATAATTTGAATCTTTGATTGCGATAAACTGGCTGGTGCAGCAATCTAACAAGGTCTTCAGAAGCTCTAAGAGGCAATGGTTGCATTGTGAAAGTCTTACCACTACCTGAAATGAAGAGAAAAAGCAGTATATATGGTAAATTGACCTTCAGAAACAGACAGCGAATCTACTGAGGAGAAAGCAAAACAAATTCATTGAGAAGTAACAAAGAGCGTGTATTCTTGATGTGGATAATCCAGATATTAGGAGAACTTCCTGAGAAACTGATCCCCTTGGGTTCAAAGGACCAATAAGCAAAAGGACAACATGAAAAAATCAATTCAGATATCTTGAACATCAACCAATCATGCCAATTGGAGAAACTTTATTTTTTTAAGTCTAATGCTGTGCTTTACTTCGTTTCATCAATGCACTAAATTCATGCATGTGTATCCCACCCAACTATGAAACCTTTACCACCCAACAAAGACATATTTAACACAGAATATTATGCTATACAAGTATGAGAACTGAAATCCATACCTGTCTGACCATAAGCAAAACACGTAGCTTTTGTTCGCTGAAAAATGGTGGGAATAATTGGCTCAACAGTAACCCGATAAACCTATTTAAGTACACAAAAAGGATCATATTTTAGCCAATGAATGACCACGGAGGGATACTTCAATCGTAATTTACAAGTGAAAATGAAACAAATCTGAAAATGGCTTTTGAGAGCTAAGATCAGTGCCAAAACATTGCCTTACAGCCGCATCAAGAAGAAAAATGGTAAAGACAATACAAGTTAATGGAAAGTGACCAAAGATTACACATGCTCATAATTACTAGACGTGAAAATGCAGTCAGAATCGAGTTTTCTCTCTAATGTATCATCTTACTTCATCGTTAGAGACATGTTCATCCAGAACTGCATCAAAGCAGAACTCATGCTTCTCAACATAGGCAGTCAAGTCAACCTTTCCACATCAAAAATCAAATGTCAGCACTTTCATTTCAGATGTTGCAATGAAATATCGTGAACAACAATTAGCTTATCATTAAACTAAATTTCTTTTCTTAATCAGAAATTTCAGAATTATGCTTTCTTACAACAGCAGTAGGTACCTTAAGCTTTGGTTCATGGACAGTTAATGAATTCTCACAGACAGATACAATGTCATCCTCCTTCCGAGCAATCTCCTTTTTGTTTAGTGGTCTTTTACGTACCTAGCATATATATATTTTAAAAAAATAGCTTTAGCATTTTAGCCACGTTTAGCAAATGAACCAAATAAGGTAATGCCAACAGTAAGAAAAATGCGGTCAGAAGCTTAAACAAATCGTGTGAAGGTTCATCAATTAAAACCAGCTAAAAATTCATTTGCAAATAACTTCCCCTCCAAAATATCTAGCTGTTCTGATTTCTTTCCTTCATAAACCAAAAGGCACTACAGATATCCAAAATACAATGTAATTTCCTTAACTACTAAAGCTAGCAAGAATGCAATCTAACAAAAACATGGCAATGCCACAACTAGAAGTACTGAAAATTTTCCTCGAACTACAAATGTTAGTACCCTACCAGAATTGAATTTTCGAACTTACTCTAAGCATGCACATAAATGCTTCCTCCTTACATGTAGGCACACTTACAGCAGAAAAGAGAAAGAGACAGACAGTCATCCAGTACCACTACTCATTAAGCCAACTTACCACAACTTTTATCTTGGCCACATTAGTTTCCCTTGTGTTGTTATCCTTTTCATTAGTAGGAACTGGAGCTAACAAGTCAGTATCAGCTTGCTCCCTTTGTTGTCTGTTAGTGTTGAGACTGAGCTCATTTTCAAACCCTTTTGAAACACCAGGCATGAACGGAGATGGCTCAAAGGGTCCTGAAATAACATGCTGTGAAAGCAGATTAAAGCAGCAATTCATTACCATATGAAAATGAAAGAAACAACCTATTCTACATCAGTCAAAAAGCATAATGAAACTATAGATCAAGGAACCCATTCTCTTAATCCTTTATCCATCATTTACTTCCAATTTCATGTTCCCGAATCAGATTATACAGTTAACAACACTCACGTGATTGAGCTCAAGGCATCAAACACAATGCTGCAAAACAATTCGATCCGCAAATTAGACTGCCTCACATCCTTATAAGAGCTATATATATATGTGTGTGTATATATGTATATATATATATACCTCGGACAGAAGCTCAGTATCGTCCATGGAATGAAGATCCAGAAGTCCAGCTCCAAAATCTCCCCTAAACTCCGGTGAATAGAATGCATCCGGTGCAGAAGTTTGTGCAGTAGGTGTAAAAGGCTCAGAACCAGACTCTCCATTGAAATTCAGGTTCCTCATAAGCTTCAAAAGCCTCTGCTTCTCTTCAGCAGACTGCGCTCCATAACCCTACAGAAAATAAGGACATCGGATGTCACCACACACTACAAAAATATCCCGAACCTAACAATCGAAAAGGACTTAAAATTTGCAAACACATTACCTGCATTAAAAGATTGGGGAGAAGTCGTTGATCGACGCTTGTAGTAGAAGCCAACGGGGATGCCAGATGCTGCAAGCCGGCCGACTGGAGCCACCGTGCCATAACGGCGTCTCCGGCGTCCGCGCTTTGCAAAGTGCCGCCCCCGCCGCCAGCAACGCCATCGTAGAGAGCAGTTGCGGCGGCAGCATTGGGCTGCTGCATCTGGCCGCCGGTGTGGCGCTGCGATCGCCTTTGCGGAGCCAATTTTCACGATCTAAATAACGCCACCACTACACACACACACAAAGAGAGAACATACAAATACATAAATAAATAATCAATTAATCTCACAAAATGGAGTAAAGAAAAAGAAATGCGTAGAGATTGGAACATTCAAGTGCGAAGCGTACAAGGAGGAGAGAATTCGAAGCCAAAGTAGAACATGAACGCGGACCCTCCGGCACCCGAACCCGAACCCGCCAAATTCTACGAACCCGATCTCGATCTTTTGAAAAATGAACACCGATATTTGGGGGAAAAAAGGAACAAAAATCAAAACAAGTACCGGAGAGAGACGGCGAGATAATTCTAGAGATCAGATCTAGGGATCAAGAAATGATCGGAGAGACCCTGAAGTTTGGGATAATTTGCCTCTGCGACTCTGCGTGCGTTGCTGAAGATTGAGAAATGCTCAGGACGTAGAGAGAGAAAGAGAGAGGCTGTGGCTTCTTGTTCTTGGGTTCAAATAAAATATAGAGTTTGTGACAGAAAGAGAGGTAATTAGTTTTTTGAAGCTATCATTTTCATGAAATTTAAAAAGAAGAAGAAGTTCAAATTTTTAAATTTTCATTATTTAACCCCATAATTTTATTTTATTAAATAAATATTAAATTTATAAATTATATTTTAACAAGTCATTTGAGATATAATTAGTACAATTAGTTATATAATTACAATAAAAACAAATATCATATTTAGAGTATATTTAATAATAATTTATAAATTTAGTATTTTTGATAAAAATTGAGTTTGAGCTATTAAAGAGCTTTTTAAAAATGTGATATTACCATTAACATGAGTTTCAATTTCATTTTTATGAAATCACAAACTATTAAGTATCCACTCTCTTAATTTTGTAATTTAATTATAAATACTAACATGTTATTTAATATTTTTATATAATGATGAAATATATTGTCCTTTCTTTTTAAATATGTATATATAATAAATATTTCTTATATATACTATAATTTATAAATTAGTAAACCAATTAATAAAGTAATAAATTAAAGTTAAATAATATTATTTTTAAAATAATATTATTAATCTAATCTTCATTTAATTTAAAATTAATAAATTAAATTAAATATTAATATTAATTCACACTGTTTGAAATGGTCATTTTGAATTGATGTTTATAGACCCAAGATGGCATCATTTTTTGCGTTTCGATCGAGACATATGTCTTTCCGTGTCAAAACCATTTGTTTATGAAATATTACAAACAATTATAATAATTTAATAAAAATTCAACTAATACATACAATTTTAAAAAAATCAATGCTACACAACCTTAAGTAAGAAGGTCGTTTTCGACATGTCTTTCTGTATCAATAACCATTTGTTTGTAAAATTTTACAACCACGCTAAAATTAAAAAAATATAATAATATGCAAACTTATACTTAATAAATAAAAGAGTAGTCTTTTAAGAGGTGATCGAGTTGTCCCTTATGAGGTGATCGAATTAATGAAATGGGGGGCATAGAAACAAAAGGTCTTGTGTTTGAATCCTTCTATCTTACGCTCTCTCGACTTAGTATGTTGTACAAGGCTTGCCTAATGCGAAGTACCTGGTTGATGTAATTTGCAGACTATTGCATCAATCTAGAAGTTTATCAGGTGCGCATCCAAAGAATAGCGACTGCGGATTCCTTCATTTTTTTTTTTTAAGAAAGAGCTATTTTCGAACATTCTGAACGTACTTTTAAGTCACTTTTTGTTAAATAATAGAAATCACTGGGAAGAAGTGGTAAGGTTAACAGGTAAGGTTATTCCCTTGTGACTGAAAAGTTACAGGTTTAAGTCAGTCTCTTTGTAAAAATATAAAGGAAAGTTTGTATTTTTATTATTTAAATATTTTTAATAGAGAATTTATAATAATTTTCGTTAAATATACATTGAATAAAAATTCCAAAACATACGAATATTTCATGAAATACTATTATTTCAATGCATCGAATAAATTATCAAAAATATATAACAATAACAACAACCGGTATAAATTTTGTTGGAGATTTTGAGAGGTCCAATAATACACAATCTTATCATTAACTAATAAAGATGCAATCAAAAATATACAACAACGTCTAAATTATGCATGTCAAGTAAGATATTTGGCAAGATAAGGATCAAGAATTAAATTTCTAATCAGTTGAACTAGAGCCTGTGTTTGTTGAATGTTAATTAATGGAACAGAACGGAATGAAACTGAAGGGAATGATTTATAATGTAATGGAATGTAATATAGTGAAAAGTTGTTTGGGAGGAATGGAAGGGTTCATAATGTAAAGTAGTAAAGCATTATTTAAAAGATAGATGAATGGAATATAATGGTAAATGACTATTATACCTCTGATATTAAAATGGTTGTTACAAGAGGTTTAACGCTATGATTTTAAAACATAAATTATGTCCAATAAAAAAGTCACACACAACCATGACAAATAATTTTTTTTTTAATTTTCTATTTTAAAATTATAAATATTTTAATAAAAGTTTTATTATTTTATTATTAATTATATACAAACTATTATTAATTATATCAAATATTATTATTAATTATTTAATAAATTTTATTTTATTATATGTGATTTATATTTAAAAATTATGTATTTATATTTTTATTTATATAAAAAATATATACAAACAATTAAAAAATAATTTTTATATATTTTCTATTTTCATTAATAAAAATTTTATTTTATTATTAATTATATACAATTTTTATTAATAATATAAAAATATTGTTATTAAGGTAAGGAGAAATAATATAAAAATATTATTAATTATATACAAGGGAGTTAGGGTTATAAGAAATAATTGGTATTAAGAAAAAATATTGAAGGTATATTAGGTAGTATGTATTTGTTAGTTTAAGTTCCATCATAAACTCTCTAAATTGGAGGTTTCTTATTTTTATTGTTCATGATGGAATGGAATGTAACATAAAACCCTCCACTTTCATCTCATTACATTTCATTTCATTATGAAACCCTCAACTAAACGATAAAAGTATGTTACGTTCCATTCCATTCCATTACTAAACCTCCAAACAAACAGATCCTTGGCTTCTAACACAAATATTATATATGTTGGATTGGTTTTATACCATAATTCAGGTCAAATATTTTATATCTGAAATTAAAATTAAATTTAAAATTTTAATTAATTAATTTCAAATTAAATCACATTGGGATCATTCCCTTGTACTCATTTGGATCTTCTTCTTCACATTGGATTCCTCACCAGTAATAACAATAATGAAAGGTGGTGTGTGTGAGTGTGTGTTTCGTAGTTGGTGCAAAGTGTCTCGTCCAAAACTAGCAAAATGCATGTGATACTAATGCCGTCTTGTTTTATACATGTCATGATTCTTGAGAACAAACAAGAATTGCGAGCAAGTGTCAGAACCATTGGAGGTAGCTAGCAGCTTGGTGCCCACCTTACTTGTTCTTTTTAACGCTCCATTCGCGACAAATAATACACAAGTTTCAACTCAACTTGACCCGAATTCTATTTAGATATATCTGAAATTAATAAAAAAAATTTGAGTAATTGAGTTTTAGTTTAATTTAAATATAAAATTTTAAAAATATTAATTTTAAATTTAAGAGACCTAATTGGTCCGATGTAAATTTAAAAAGAAAAATTTTTGAAATTATTTAAACAATTTCAATTTGGTCGATCTAGTTTTTTTTTTTCCAAAAGAAAGGCATATCCTTAGTAAGATTTTTCATATTCTTGACATATGAGATAGTAAGGATCTAAATCTTAGTTAATAATGGAACTAGGATGTGTCCGTGTTTAGGTTACGTTTGATTGAGGATTTATTAATAAAATTGAATGGAATGTAATATTATTCTATTTAGAAAGAGAGTTTATAATAGAATCAGATAGAATAAGATAGTTTTATATTATATCTCGTTCTATCATAAACAGTAAAAATGAAAAATCTCTATTTTGGGAGATTTAGGATAGAATGTAAAGTGATAAACAACTTACTATATTATATTATAAACCCGTCATCAAGACAACATTTCACTATATTACATTATGAACCTTTACATCCCTGTCAAACAATAATTTTATAATATTACATCCATTTATATTCCATTAAATTATAAATCATTCCATTTTATTCTATTTCGTTACATTTCATTAATAATTTTACCTCCAACCAAAATTTGGATTACTTAAATCTAATCTATTAACTTATAGCATCTAAATAAAGTCAAGCTACATGGTTTTATTTTATTGGATCTCTATTTAATTTCAAGTCGTTTGTAGAGAGAGTCGGACCAACAATAAATTTAACCTGACTTATTACCATCATCATTTCATCGTAATTTATAAATTATTATATACATGACAAAGTTTTTATCTAATGCACATAAACAAAAGAGATAACAAATTTAATACTATCCAACTATTTAAAAAATTTCAATTTAATAACAAGTTTTTTAAAAATTTCAATTTAATGACTAATCTTTTATTACTAACATAAAATCAAAATTTTGTTTTTACTGATATAAGGTATTTATCAAATGTCACATAGATACCCATTTATTAACTACATCAACAAAACTACGTATTGAAATGATTTGTATAAATTTTGAAAACTTAAAAAATTTTGACACTAAATTAAAAAATCTCAAAGAATTAAATATTTTTAAATTTATCATCTTTAAACAAAATAAGAATTGCTAATTTTAAAAGTTTCTCTGGCTCTCATTTCTTTTTTTTTCTCTTTATTAACTTATTGCCTTTTTTTTTATCTCTTTATTAACTTAGTGCCTGTTTGGATAGGCTTATATCAGTAGAGCTTTTGTCAGAAGAGTTTTTCTAAGAAGCTAGTTGACTGTTTGACTGTCAATTACAAAAACTATTTTTTTTAAAGAGCTTCATACAGTAGACTATTTGACAACATAAAAATAATCCCTAATATTTAAGTTCAGCCGACGCAAACCAAAAACCACAAATCAAAAATTAATCGAAAGGCAAGTTTTGTTCACTTGTGATGGGTTTGCAAAACAACTGCGCAGAAGATTCCCTCGAAAAGATGGGTGTGTCCCTTGAGAAGTTCCCTTAAGAAGATGAGTGTGTCGTTTGAGAAGTCGGTGATCACTTTTTTTCTTATGAAAATGGATTTGCAAAAACAATGAGAAGAATCAGATCTTAATATTGAGGTAACTCGGAAAAGCAAAAGACGAAAGTTGAAGAAGGAAGAGGAAACCGAACACAAAAGACGAAAGTACCTGCTTGCATCATAACGTAAATGATGAAAAAAAGTCTACTTGAAAAAGCTAAAATAAGGAGTTTTTTTGAAAAGCTTCAAATTTGAGTTTATTAAAAAGTTGTATTTTATCTTATAAAAAAGTCATTTCTATTAACAAGTGATTTTGAATTTTAAGGCCAAACACTCATTTAAAAAAAAATTTTTACTATAAAAAAAGTATCATTTTACCTTTTAAAAGCTGAACCAAAGCACTTAATAAATGGTTATTTGTATTAACAAAACAGACAATAACACGTTTTGAATTCATTAATTCTATGTGCTAGCTAAATTAGATACGTGTTTAAGTATTTGAAGGTTGTGCTGTTGTGGTCACAGTGGGACCAATAAGAAGAGAGCTAACTTAAAAAGGCCATCCTTTTCAATGTACGCCTAACTTATCATGACTTGTAATGCATCCTTAATTTTTTTTAATTTTTTTTTATATAAATAAGCTTTGCTTTAACCTAAAGTATGTGAGGTTGAGATCCAACTAATCATTCTCAAACTTTTAATTATAGAATAATCATTCGTTTCACGTAAATTATACTAATTTGATAAAAAATATTATAATAAAAGATAAAAAAATATAAATATATAAAAGGAACGAATATAAATAAATAATAAACATCTTATCTTCATTAGATATATATTGAAATTATACATAATATGTAATATAATATAAATATTATTATATTTCATAATTTGGCTCCAATCGTATTTTTTAATTTCTAGCATTTGATTGTATTAAAAAAATAAAATTTTATTGAGATCATTTAATTATTATTTATTAGGTTAAGTATGATTATGTGCATGTTAATCCCAACTAATTACAAGTTGTTGGTCTGGCTTGCAGCCAAAGGATGATTCGTTCACTCTTCTATTCTATATGATTTCTTGTGCTTAAGACCTTCTTACTTAATCCCATTTGACCACAATCTTGGCCTTTAAGTTTGTATGCTTATATAAAATATAAAAAAATTAGAAATGATTAATAGTTGGCCACGTGTTAATTAAATTATAAAAAATGATAAGTCTGATTTTAGAAATGAGGAAATTTTGTCTTCGTTTAATAAAAAAAATCATAATTTAATAAATAAAAAATATGATATAATATATTTTTTCATAAGAATAAAAGAAATGACAGGAATATTCCATCTTAAATTAATTTAATATAAAAGTTAACGAAAAAATTATAAACTTTAAAAATTATAAATTTTAATTAAAATATTGATGGTGTACTTGTTTAGTGGGTATGAAAAAAAAGTAATGAGTATGGAATGAAAGATTGAGTTTGGTGAGGGACTATAATTATAGAGTTATTATTTTGATTACCTATTCTTCTCATAATTTAGAGAAATATGTATCATTGTTCTGTAAATGTTTGTGATAATTTTCTTCAAGCAGAGAATATTGACCTGCTTTAGCTAGGTATATCTTATTTAGCTCTTATGTGATTGTTTTATAGTATAGCACGAGTGCCTCGTTATGAATACTAATTAATATTTTTAATACTAAAAATATGTTTTTTTAAATATTTTTAATACTAATTAATTAAATACAATTAATTAATTAAAATATAATAAATTACAATATAATAAATTAAAACAATATTAATAATTAATTAATTATAATATAATTAATCAAAATATAATTTATTTATTTATTAAAATATTGTAATTAATTAAATTATTATTAATTAAAATTAATTAAAATAATTAAATATTATTAATTAATTAATTAAAATATAACTAATTAAAATATAATTTATTCATTACTTAAACTATTGTAATTAATTAATTATTAAAATATAATTAATTACAATATTATCATTAATTATAATTAATTAAAATATTATTAATTAATTAATTAAAATAAACTAATTAAAATATAATTTGTTCATTACTTAAACTATTGTAATTTATTAATTATTAAAATATAATTAATAATTAATTAATTAGTTACAATATAATTAATCAACATTAATTACAATATTTTAATTAATCAATTATAATATAATTAATTAAAATATAACAAAATTTTATTTCTTAATAATTTTTATAAACCAACCATTATTAATAGTAATGGTAATTATTTATTTCTTTTAACCAAGCATCATAATTATAATGATAATATTTATTTTCATTTATCACTATATTCATTCTCATTCTTACTTCTATTCTCCCATATGAACCAATCATCTATGAAAAAAACATATCTATATCAATATATGTATAATTATACGTAATTACCTTCTTTTCTTTTTTTAATCTCTTATAATTTTGATGCGACGATAAAATATTTATTACAATAAAAGGTTATAAAAATGAGAATATATATAGGAATTCAATCTCAATAAATAATAATCATCTTATCTTAAATAAAAATATAATATCGAAAAATATTTGTAAAACGAGGTCAATGACAAAAGTGATTTTTGATTGTGTCAAAGGAGACAGGTAGGTTAAAGAAACCCAGTCCTGAGCCGCCCCACTTTGCTCGGATACTAACACGACACATTGACCAGCCTTTGTAAGATTTTCTATCCACGTTGCTCTTAAAGAAACCCAGTCCTGAGCCGGCCCACTTTGCTCAGATACGAACACGACACATTGACCAGCCTTTGTAAGATTTTCCATCCACGTTGCACACCATCTAACTTACACATGGTTCAAATTTTTTATATTTGTTATAATATTTTTATCATGCGTTATTAAATCTTATTCACATTTTTTTTCCGATATTTACGAAACTCTAGGGAGTATTTATAGGGCTCAAGCTCGCGTGGATTCTAGAGTATCGTCGGATTGAACTAGAAGTCGACTCGGTTGTGGCCATCCAACTCCTCTCTTCCTCGGCCAGCCGATCCTCAATCTATAACCCCATTGTTCAAGGATTCACGAACTGTTCATGTAGAACTGGACGGTGGTCCATCGTCACATCAACTATGAAAGGAATCGCTGTGCGGATTGACTAGCGAGCTATACTGACCATTTTGCGATCGGCATAACTTATTTTGATCTTCCATTTATTGGGTGTCATGTACTCCTCGTAAAGGATATGTGGGGAGTTTGTTTCCCGAGACACGTCTTGTAATCGGTTTCTTTTTCCCTCTTATTTTAAAAAAATCTTATTTACATATTTATATAAACTTGATATAAATATATAGAAGAGATTTAATAGAACAAAGTTCTAACAGAATAATTGGAACAAAAGATTTGATGTGATTCACACAAACATGCATGAACCCAACGAAACCATCATGTGAGAACAAACCAATTAGAAGCAGACATGAGAACAGGTTGGACCCAACTTAGGTTTGGTTTTATTAAGGACAGATCGAGTTAGGAATACAATGAGCCGCCCATGATCAGCTTGTTAATTTTTTAAAAATTAAAAAATAAAATAATATTTATTTAATTAAATTTGTTATTCAAGACCCCACTCTTTACACAAAACGAGTCCTTTTGAGCCTAAACTTAACCACCTGAAAATACCTGCATCTGAACCTATAAGCCTGTTCATTGTCATCCTTAAATTGGGTTTGAAGTTGAGCTCGTTCGAGTTTAAATGACTCCAAACCTAAATAGGTATAAGTAAAAATATATATTTTTATTTTAAAAATTAAAGAAAACATTATTTTATACAAAACAATGCTATTTTACTTAAAAAATTTTCATATGTTGAGTTAGGTAAACCAGATCGAACATCCTAAGTCTGAATTCGAATTTGAAATTATAAATTAATTAAAACACGAACTCTCTCAAGTTTAATCAAGTCAGATCAGACCTCTTAAACTTGTCTAAAACTCGAAGCACGCACCTCATACTCGATCAGCTTTCAGGTTTCAAATCGAATCCAAGTCATGTATACGAAATTTCAGATCAGTGGCCAGCTCTGCTTAACACAGTGTCATTCCTATAAAAGGTATTGAAAATGGGGAATTCAAGTCAAAATGTATATAAAATGGTGAACAAAACCATAGTTTATATGCATTGGGTGGGCCCTCGCCAACTTCTTTATTCCTTTCAAGCTCATTCTTCCGAGTCAATGCTTGAGCATATGGTTCTTATTCTGTGGGAATGGTCTTCACTTTAGCAATTTTAATAAACCTCTACTTAAAAGAGGAAACAAAAGTTAAAAGATTCTAAAATACACTCCAATAAATGTTGGATCATTTGTCAAACAAAACATAGACATAGCCCCAAGTAAAACCAGAACAAAAGATAGATAATTAGAGGATGAAACTTAAAGAAGATAATTCTACAGCATGAACTTCTACTTCAAAGCCAGCAATCCTCACTTTAGCACTTGACCTCCTTCAAACCATATGCAAAGTACAAAAATGTTGGATCGGTGGCTCCATCCTTGTAGTAAGCAAACACCAAGGTGCTGTCATCCTTCATGCTCTCCCCAACAAAGCTGAAACCGAGATCAAGTGAAACCAAAATCGAGTTTGTGAGAGAATAACATCCAAAGCATGCATTCATATTCGATCTAAACTAATTTGAAGGACCATAAAGGCTTGATACAGAAAACCACAGCTCTACAGACTACGGCGGGTGATTTTAACACTTACAATTGGAGGTCACTGAGCTTTGAAAGCAGAAATTTGGTCGC
Organism: Erythroxylum longipes; assembly: GCA_027563885.1. Lineage (NCBI taxonomy): Eukaryota > Viridiplantae > Streptophyta > Magnoliopsida > Malpighiales > Erythroxylaceae > Erythroxylum > Erythroxylum longipes. The sequence continues at coordinate 54,193,626 of JAOQMS010000180.1, forward strand.
CCCCTCGATGTGTTTCTTAAATAACTCTTGCTTCTCTCCATCAAGCTTGGGTTGCAACAACTTGATGAACCTCTTCATATACGTCACAAACTGCTTTTTATCAAAGGGCGGTTGCTCCTGCAAGCATTAAAATTAACAATTGTTACGATGAAATTTCCTAGATCTGCAAATGACTTGCATTTATCTATTCGTTTTGTTTCTTCTACGGGAAAAGAAGATCATGACCCCAAAAATAGCAGCAACTTACTTGGAGCCTAAATGTGTCGACAATGTCCACCACCTTCACAGCTTGGTCATCAACACCCTCATCTTCCTCGCCACCTTCAGCAGAGGGATTTGCACCGATATTAACATCAATGGCTCCCTGAACAACCCACTGCAGACCAAAAACATATAAACCATTGTTTAAGTAACAATTACAAACTATTCTACACCAATTTGCATCAGACAAGCATGGATCCACAATACCTTTCCCTCCACTTCCCAGAGCATTCCATTCTCAATTTCCTTGTATTGGAATGAGTCTGAGAGAAGCTCATCATCTGAAATTCATCAAAAATCATTAGATTGAACCCACACACTGAGCTATTCAGTAATCATGCCACTCAGTTCACAAGATCTTCACAATTGGTTAAGACTTGCCATGTATTATTTCATACCCGATACCTTTTATCTCAGAAACAAACCTTTTATTACCTACAATGTTTCGTTTTACCAATCGCAAATCAATAATGGTTTAAGGTATCAGGCATCACAATACCAAAAGCCAATGAATGATCTATGCAACAACAATTCAGGAAACCAAGAGCCCCATACAAACTATCATAACATATCACGAATTGTGACAAACAAAGAGAACCATCAAATCCGACAGGATGAATTAAGGGCAGGCACTATCACACAGTATTAAAGTAGATTCTTTAACTAGTAAACGTTTCAAAAACACAAAACTTTACAGGTTCGTAACAACCTAACCATACAACAAAACTCCATACTATGTTCAACAATCTCCAAACAGTAGACAGCAGCTGGATCATCTCAAAAGGCATGAACAAGAGCAAAAACACTCCTGCTACTAACAACCAGCAAGTTAAACTTAGTGAATCCACACACTTAAACCTCAAATTCCAAAAGAAGCCCCACCATAAGCAACCGACTACGAATCTCCCATAACTCAATTATGTAATAACCATCAAATAATCACACACCCAATACCCAAATCAAATCGAAACGTGTCCAATCGCCATAGATTTTCCAACAACCAAGCAAATCCAAACCTCAAAACTCTCACAACATCGCAGATCGAAACAAGATCAACAAAACGGATCAACAAACCAAATCAAAAAAGCGACTCCAAGCAACCAACGAAAACATCAATAAGAGATGAAAAAAAAAAACTACCAGTTAGAAGATCCTGATAAACCAACATGATCGCAGAGCTTATCTCTCTCTCTCTGGGATCGATGATCTAAACAGCAGCAAAGACGAGAGAGCGAGAGAGGGTTAGCGCAGCAATGGGCAATTTGTATATATAGGCGAGGCTCTTGTAAAGTATATGCGGCATCTTTCTCTTCTGGGCCTAAATAAAGGCCTATACTCTAGAAAGCCTGGAAACAGACGGAATAATAATGTTTATAGTATCAATTAATTGTTATTATATTATTAATTTATATAATAAAAATGTTAATAGTTTATAAAATTATTATAAATAAATAATTTTCAAATTAATATTTCAAAAATAATTTTAAAACATTCTATTCATTGCAATTACGTTATTTTACCATTATGTTATAATTACGTTAAAATAGTTTGAATTTGTTATAATTTGATTCGTTTAAAGTTAACAGATTTGATTTAAACTGTTAGAGTTTTTGAATAAGTTCAATTTTATTTTTTTTTAAATTTAACGTCCATTCATCCTCTTTAAAATTGAATTGATCATAATTAAAATTGACAATTTAATATGATTTTGTCCTATATTCAATATTTTTTTTGACCCATCATTAGTTTAAATTCAAATTTAACATATATTAAAATTTAAAGTTTGACTGAATTTCAAAATTTGTTGTTGGGTTGATAGTTTGAATCTAATTAGACTCGAAATTTAAAAAAAAATTGAATTAAACTCGACTTGTACGAATTTCTAACCCAACCTAATTTAACACATTGTTATGCATAATTACAACTTTTCAATACAACTATAGGTCATCTATCCTATTCAAGATTGAATTACATTATAACTTTTAATTACGGTTAGAACTATGAATGGCATCAAGTCGAATTGGGCTCGAATCTTGACTTAATTATGTCATAAATATTGAAAACGAACCGAAGACATCGAGAGTATGAATTGAAAATGAAAAATTTATTGGTGTAATACGCTGTAATGTAAGAGTAGCTTAGGATGTTAGAAGAACAAACAGAAAACAAATGATTGAAAGTGTCGGAAAGATAAACAAATAACGAAAGGTTAAAGTAAACTGATTTAGAAATTTCATTTTTAATAATAACATTATTTCATTTACCTTTATTTGTTGTGTTAATTTTGGCTGACATTTATTAATAGTTAGGATTTTTAATCTCCGGCTAACGTTGAAAAAATTGAAAGTTAAAATATTTTATTTTTTTGAAGTTTAGATTATAATTTAAAATTGTCGAAAGTTTGTTTTTTTTAAAATTAACTCTAAATAATATTATCAAATTATTGTTTTGTTTCGATTTAATCGGGAGCACATATAAGCGGGAAAGATCGAATTCAAAATAACAGAACCAAATCGATCAGACCATGGAAGACACCTTGTCGCGAGTAATCGCTGACCTCGAAGATGCTCAAAGCAGCCACTCACCGCCGGAAACGGCGGTTCTCTCCCGGTCAACTCTGGAGGACCTCCTCTCCATCTTGGACGGCAGTGATCCAGAACTCGTGGACCGAATCTTTGCCAAATTGCTGTCTCCTTCCTCGCTCCTCCCTCCTATCACCGCCACCATGGACGGTGGTCCGGCCAACACCTCTCTCTTAGCCTCCACCGCGTACCTATCTCTCTTCCTCTCCCCTAATTCACCTGTATTCACTCTCTTCACTCCCATCTCCTTCCTCTCCCTCCTCCGCTCCCTCCGCCGCGCTCCCAAGTCAGGTATTCCACGTGACGGAGGAGATTCATCCACCTCCAGTCAACGCAGGGTCAACGCCAGGAAGCGGAAGGGAAGAGTGGTGAAGAGCAATGTGTGCGCTAGTGGCGATGATTTGGGAAATTTAGAGAGCGAGGGTTTTGATGTGAGGATGTTCTTTAATGTTCTAGAGAAACTAGGAATCGTTTTGGATTTGGTTCATTTGAATAGGTTTCCTGATTGTTTAAAGTCTTTGGTTCACACTGTGGTAGATATTCCAGTAGCGATTGATTTGAACGGTAATGGCCGTGGTTTTGGGAGATTGGTTGAGTTGTGTTCGCGAATTTTGCGTCAGTTATTCAAGGCTGAGCATGGAGATGAAGGAGAGACTGCTGCGGAGGTGTTGAAGTCGTTAACGCCTTTGATTTTGGGTGTGAAATCACAGGCAAGGAGTTTTGCACTGGAGTTTGTGAAGAGTTTGGTGACTGACGCGTGCAAGGCAAACAACAATGTTAAACAAGCTGTTGTGAAATTGCCGCGATATTTGGCGCAAAAGGCACCAGAGAAGGCGGAGGCAAGGGGGCTCGCAGTGGAGGCAATAATGGAGATTCTGCGAGTCTTTGAGTTTGCAGATCAAGTTGAGTTTGTGGAGTACGCGGTGAAGATGACACAAGGGAAGACTAATCTTAGGTTGCTAGGGGTTGATTTAATTTTGAACTCCATGATGATGTTGGAAGACCCTTTTGGGGTGGACACTGATTCCGATATGAATGATTCTTGGGGTTCTGGTTGTTTGGAGGCTTTAATTCAGCGATGCTCTGACTCGAATGCTGGGATTCGAGCTCGCGCACTTTCAAATTTGGCTCAGTTGGTAGGGTTTTTTTCTAGTGATGAGAAGAGTCGTGAGGTCTTGAGGGAGCTAATGGGGTTTGGAGAAGGCTGTAGAGAAAAACTAGAATCTGGGATGAATGATTTGTTGAGGAAAAGGTGTATGGATGAGAAAGCAAATGTTAGGAGATCTGCACTTCTTTTGGTCAGCAAGCAAACTGCACTTTTGGGTGGTAATTTTGATGGAATTGTCCTTAAGACCATGGGAATGGCTTGCTCAGATCCACTTGTAAGCATACGTAAAGCTGCAATGTCAGCTCTATCAGAGGTTGGTTTGTTCATACACGTTGTCGTCCAATATTTTGAAATTGAAAGTAATATTTTGATCATTGGTATGATCGTCGCTTCATATGATCAGTATGCAATCCAGTTGTTAGAGAAAGTAGGACTTATTTTCATATTGTGTTGTATACTTCTTTTTTGCAACTGCTTTTTAATACCTCCAAGAATCGTTTTGAGTTGCCGTGTAAAAATATTTGTGGATGCTTATGCAATTATGAATCTACCTTTCCAGGGACCTCAATTGTAAATCTTTCCAAGGATATACCAAAATTTGCATCATTATTTCCTTAAAAGGTTTTTCCACTTAATGTATGTTAAGTTGAGAGTTGTGGTTGCAACTGTCATATGAGATGATTGCACTGGGCTGAAATCTTATCATTTGTGGATTTTACTGTATTCACAAGAGACACTTCATCTTGCTTTCGTAATATTAACGGTAGAGTCCTTAACTTGAATCCTGATCAACGAATTCATACAAACGATTGGTGAACATAACATTTATTTCAAGTATTGCGTGCAGGTATAGTCATGGATTAACACTATAAATTCATACTTACTTATTTCAAGTACTGCGTGCAGGTATAGTCATGGATTAACACTATAAATTCATCCTTTGTTTCATAAGGTGGTGACTTCTTCATTGAATGACCCCACCCCCTTGCTTGGATGATATATGTACCTTTTTATATTAGTTCTGCTATTAGATCTTTGTTCTGTATCTCTCGCTCTTACAATAGAATTTACTTTGAACTTGTAGGCCTTTAGAACACATTCTGATGAAAGTGTAACTATTGAGTGGCTACATTCTGTTCCATGTTTGATAACTGACAATGAATCTAGCATTCAAGAAGAATGTGAGAACTTGTTCCTGGAACTAGTTCTTGACCGGATTTCTAGGGCAGGCTCAGCTAACACACCACAAAAGGGATCTGCTTTGTCTCACACTAATGTGAAATCAAAAGATGTAGAAAAGGAGTTACAATTGAATTTTTCTGAAGGAATTTTGATTATTTTGAGCGAGATTTGCATTGGAGAGGTGATGCCTTGGGTAAAGAAAATCTGCACAATCCTAGGTAAGAAGAAACAGCTGACAACAAAACTTGCATGCGCATTACAGAACATCATTAGGAAATCAGAATCCATTTGGCTGGATCATTCCTTGCCAGTAGACAAATGGACAGCCCCTCCTGGTGCTTGGTTTCTTCTTTCAGAGGTGTCAAATTACCTTCCAAAAGCCATTGATTGGGAGTTTCTGCATCATCATTGGCAGTTGCTTGACAGGCATGGGGTGACCAATGGGCTTAATAGCCCTGCTGCTGCTGACTTGTTTGAAGGTGTTCAAGGCATTGAATCCAATTCAGTTGCATGGGCTGGAGATCGTGTTTTCCTCCTACAAACAATCTCTAATGTTTCTGTGGAGCTTCCCCCCAAATCTGCAGCTGATTTGGCTCATAACTTGCTTAAAAGAATTGAAGAGTTCAACATGCATTCAACAGAGGTATGTATACAGTCATACCTTCTAAACTATTGATCGGGTTCTGAAAAAGAAGAAATTAAAGGTTTATCCTACTGCTTGTTTATTAGATGAGATTATTGGATAATGCAGCCCCAGATCAGCTAATAACTTCCCAACTTTCATTGACGAAGTGTTCTTCATGAAAATCAGGTCCAGTTTATTCCAACCTTCGGTAGATGAAGGATTCAACTTGAGTTGCTTTAAACGTTCCTTAATAATATCATCCTAATTTTCTGTTCGATCATGTACCGCAATTGAATTGCACTCTTGTTATGTTATTGTGCCAGAGTCAAACGAATCATCATTTTTTGACTAAGTGATAAAAGTTTGTAGACAACATGAATTTCATGGCTCACAATCTTCTACACTTCAAACAGCTTCAAACAAAGCATCGTTTCCTTAGAACTTTGGTCCTGTTGATCTTAAATGACGTGTTGAAATTTATTGCCCATTTTTCTGCTCACATGCAAGTTGCGTCCTACTAGATATACTCCACCGCATCAAAGCTTAGAAAATCTTTATCTGTATCCCATAGTTGATAGGCAGGGTTCGTATCATGCCCTAACTAACCTGTAGTTATTTATACCGTTCATGAATGACTGCCATCGGAATATTTTCTTAGTTGAAAACATGGTCTGATACACATCTATGCGAAGAATGCAAGCTGTCAACTGTCTTGCTGCTGGAAATCATGAAAGATTCTAGTTTCTCTCTGTCTAAATCTATTGATTACCTCCAATATGTTCGATTGATGGCAGGTCAATGCTCACGTCAAAGCCCTGAGAACTTTATGTAAGCGGAAGGCTTCGACTTCAACTGAGGCTGATGCCCTTGTAGTGAAATGGGTACAACAAGTTCTCTCTAAGGCTTACCGAATTTTAGAGAAGTACATTTCAGGGCAATCAGAAGAAAAAGTTGAGAATAATTTCTTCACACCACCTCGGAGTAATTCCAGAAGGGGTAAGAGAACAGTGGCCAATATCAGATTGCTATCTGAAGCAGTAACTGCAATCTATACGATCGGGTCTGTGGTTATCATTTGTCCTTCAGCTGATATAAGCGCTATTATTCCCTTGCTGCACACCATTATCACCTCTGGTGAGTTTGACACAAAGTTGAGTAGATTTCCCAGCCCTAAAATTGCCCTGCTAGAGACAGCTCCCTCTTTGTACATTCAAGCGTGGTTGACAATGGGGAAGATCTGCTTAGCAGATGCAAAACGTGCAAAGAGCTATATTCCTCTGTTTATCAAGGTTTGTCAGCATCACCATGCCTGAGATTCTTATGACAAGAGAAGTAGAAGATACCTTACTTGTTGCTATTTCTTATCCAAATTCATGCAGTGATTGGTTTTGCCAATCTTTTCTTACTATATGACTTGTAACCTTTAAGTTGCACGAATTCCTTTGGTTTCCGCTTCCTAGCTATATGCACAAATCCTGACAAAAGCTAGAGATGTTACGGTGTTATATTTTTTTCTCCTACTGCAATGGCTTCATATCGTTCACCAATTCACTCCTTATTAATTCTTCCTATACCATCAAATCGTCTTTGATTAACCTGTGCTTCTTATCAAAATGGTGTCGTATCCTGAATCCTTCCAATGCTTCAACAGGAACTTGAAAGGAGTGATTGTGCTGCTCTTCGCAACAATCTTGTAGTAATGCTGGCTGACTTTTGTGTTCGCTATACTGCTCTTGTTGACTGGTAACGCCTCTAATGATGAGCTAGAATTGCTGCTGCTTAGTTTCCTCGATTGAAACATGGTGGTGCAAAATGTTAATCTTGTTCCCTTTCATTGATCATTCCTGTACCCGTCAGTTATATATCAAAGATCACCAAGTGCCTGCGAGATCCATGTGAACTGGTGCGAAGGCAGACATTTATATTGCTCTCCAGACTATTACAGGTGTGTTTCTCTGTTACAAGGTTCTATTATTCCATGGGGATTTCCTTTTCGAGGATTTTTTTTGTAGTCAGTAGACTTTTTTGACTTATATCTTTGTCTCATTTTCAGAGGGACTATGTTAAGTGGAGAGGAGTGCTCTTTCTCAGATTTCTATTGTCTCTTGTTGACGATTCTGAAAATATCAGACAACTTTCAGATTACCTCTTTGGAAAAATTTTAAAAGGTTAGTTGTTTCTAATGTCCATCATTCTTCAAATCGTTCAGTGACAATCCTAGAGTATTGACTGATACATACTAGTGGTCTGCAGTCAAGGCACCACTTCTAGCGTATAACAGTTTTGTTGAAGCTGTTTTTGTCCTAAACGACTGCAATGCTCATATTGGACATAGTGTTTCGAAGAGTCCTAGCTCGGAGAACCGGCTTTTCTCTATCAGGTACGTGTATCAGATGTACAACGCTGATAGAAAAAGGAAAAAGCCAGAGGTTCAGAACTGAAGATTTTTATTTCTCTAGGGGTAAAGACGAAAATTCTAGGGCCAAAAGAATGCACATCTACGTATCATTACTCAAACAAATGGCTCCAGAGCACCTATTGGCAACATTCGCAAAGTTGTGTGCTGAGATTCTCGCAGCTGCATCAGATGGCATGCTCAATATTGATGATGTCACAGGACAGGCCGTTCTGCAGGTACCATTTTATGTTTTTGTGAGAAGGAAAAATCTAGTCTTTATCCACTTCACATATATTACCATGATACTGTTGAATTGGCTCCGTCAAGAGATTACAGAGCATTCTATTCATATCTAGGTTAGTCGAAGGCTTAGCTGGATGGTAATACATTTTGTTTCTCATCAGTTTATGGGTGTTAGCTTTCTGTCTGTTTAAAATTTTTTGCATTAAATTGGTGAGCAGGATACATTCCAAGTTCTTGCTTGCAAAGAAATGAGAATTCAATATTTCCGCGGGTCACAGGCGGATACAGGAGACATAGAGGAGGAAAGTGGAGATGGTACAACAGCAGCTAAAGGAAGGGCTATCACTCAAGCAGTCAGGAAGGGCATTATACAGAACACCATCCCGATCTTCATAGAGCTTAAACGGCTATTAGAGAGCAAGAACAGCCCACTCATCGGTTGCCTGATGGAGTGTCTCAGGATTCTGTTGAAGGACTACAAGAATGAGGTTGATGAAATTCTAGTTGCTGACAAGCAACTCCAGAAAGAGCTCGAATATGACATGCACAAGTATGAAACAGCCAAGGCCAAATCAACAGCTGCAGCGGCCGTTGCCAACTCTGCTAGCTTTCTTTCACCTGGAGCTCCTAAGACTAGAAATGGCAAACCTGGCCCCCATAACTTGCCTGAAAACTTGCAGAGTGATAGCCGATTAGTTTCAGCAATGGCAGATGTTGCTGCTGCGGAAAAAGTTAGGTCTGTCCTTAGACAAGTGAACGGAGGAATATCGACACCACCACTTAGTGCCCTTAGCGTCCCCAAACTCAAGACTAGTCAGACGGGAAGTGGGGCTCGAACTGATCGTCCCCTGGACGTATTAGAATCATTGAGAAGAAGACAGTCCTTTGAAGATGAAAACTGATCGCCTATACCCAATAAGGTCTCATCCAGTAGCCTCTGATGCTTAAAAGACTAGCCTTCAAGCCCGAGAAAGAAAGTACCAGAATAATTCTTTCTTCCACTAAGAAAGTACGCCTTCTGCAGACGTATAACAGAGAAAATTTTGTAAACCTGCGGGTTCTCTTGGTTGAATCAGTAATTTACATGAATGTAAATATCCTTTAATTTTATTTAATCTATTTTCCGATGATTTGATACTAATTTTTAACTATAAATTCAAGATTAAGTATTTAAAATATTGATTAAAATAATTAAATTTGATAGAATGAGCTTGATCAGTTAAATTTAGGTAGCGGTGGTCAAAAAATTGGAAAAAATTGAACCTACCTGCAAAACCGAAAAAACCTAGCTAAACTGGTTGGTGTGGAGAGTGATGGATGGTCGATTCTATTTTAGATATTGAAAAATTAACTATATCGGTTCAGGTGCGGTGTAAGCAAAACTTTTTCTCAAACCAACTCGAACCAAACTGATTAAGTAAAAACAAAAAAAGTTTGTATTTTTTTATACTTTTAACTTTAGGTATATAAGGTAAGTTTGCAACTTTGCAAGTATGACAATCACCCAATAGGTCCTAAAATGAAATAAAAATATTAGACATGTACTAAAATTGGCCCAAAATTTAAGGCCCAAGATTAAGGCCCAAATCGATTGAAATAACCGAACCACATGGCAAATCGAAAACTTGGTTTCATCTTACATTCAGTTTGGTTCGATTTTTTTGCGCCATAAAATTGATTATTTGGTTCGGTCTAAAAAATAGCTGAAAATCAACCGAACCGAGCTCACCCCCAAATTTAGGTACTATTCTAAGTCTAGTTAATTTTAATATGACATGATAATTTTGAGTTGGACCAATTTCATTATTCTTAATTAACATCTTGAATTTCATTTAAAGGATAGGTTTGCTTTTCCATTAAGAAAAATTGCTAGTATTATAATAGTGTATATTAAGTGTAATGCCATCTTATTCTTAGAACAAGTATAACATCGTGTTTCAATTTCCAATAATCAAATTGATGTTTTAGGGTTTGGTTCGGGAAGAAGACCAACTACAATTTGTGAATCCCTACGTAACCCTCAATACCAAGAACAAAAGCAAATCTTTCACCAGGGCATTCACGTAAAATCCATAGCTGTCTTCCCCATGTTCGTACAAAAAAGTCTTCGTACGTACAGCCCACCATTCCGCGTACGAAAAGAACTTAGTAGAAAATATCAATTAAGAAAAAACAAAAAGAGCGAGGAAGACCCTGATACCTACTACATCCATGGAAGCGCCTGTTAGTCACCGGAATCACCACCACCACCAAAGATGGAGAAGCGATTGTAGAGCAAGAACAAGATGAAGACAAGAAATAGAGCCACACCGACGGGAGAGCCACTGAGTCTGTGTATGCTGTCAGGCTGACCGGTAGAGAAAATGGCAGAGAGAATGGAGCCGGCATGGTCGGAGGAGAGCAAGTGTATGGTGAGGAGGAGGATGATCGGCAAAAGGAGAAGTCCGAGTGGGCTTAAAAGCTCGGAGATGGCTTCAGTTATGGCTTCCTGGTCACCCACAAGTGACGGAGCCAACACCACTATGAACACAACCACCGCTAGTAGGACGCCGTGTGGTGGACCTCTATACTGTCTATCTTCTAACATTTTGAGCCTGAGCTGAGCTGAGCCTGAGAGAGAGGTTTGGATGTGGTTTATGAGGTTTTGGTCTTTGCCTTTGTCTTAAAAGAGGTGCTGCAGACGCGTTTCTGTCTTAAAAGAATAACCTTTCATGTGTGGAACTTACGCCAATGGTTGTTGAATAATTTTGACTTTTCCTCTTTCTAAATTTTCAATATGTAATATTAATAAATAAATTATAATATTCCAATAAATTTATCGAAAAGAGTTTTTCTATTTTATAAGAGTAAAGTTACCTATTATCATACTTTTTTAAGACCTGTTTTAATGCGAGATTTAGACTAAGGCTTAATTTAGAGGAGGAATAGTAGTTAACAATTTACTGAAATCAACTCGTTAAAATAATAAATACTTATGTGTTTGAGATTACTATTTTGGTAATTGTTAAAATGTGAAAATAAGTGTTTTACAAGTGCGGTTGCGTTTAAGAAAAAATATAAGATGATTAAAAAGTTCATTGGTTTAATAAAATATTAATTATTGTATAAATAATTAAAAAATATTATTAGTCATATAAATTTAAAATTATAAATAATAA
>JAOQMS010000180.1:54205282-54241001 GCA_027563885.1 Erythroxylum longipes
TTTAATAAAATATTAATTATTGTATAAATAATTAAAAAATATTATTAGTCATATAAATTTAAAATTATAAATAATAAAATATTAAATAAAAATAAAAATAAAATAAATTTAGTAAATAAAATATTTTATAAAATATATTATTAAACATATTAATTAAGGGTATAATAGAAAATAATACTTATAGTGAAGGTTATTAATGGAAAGTAAAACTTCTACCGCAGAAACAGTTTCCTACCGCAATCATTTTTTTGTTTATTGACTTTTCTCCGACCTCTAGTTATTTATTGTAAATTCTGCGTTTGAAAACTGCGGTAAATAAGTACTTATCTCCACCGCATTACATATTCAAACACAGCCTAAATGTAACGATAATGATTATAATAATTAATAAATAAATTATAAATTATTTTCAAAGTATTAAAGGACTATCTAAATTTAATTTAATTTAATTGTAAGTATCTCCAAAAAAGAGATGAATTCCTTAATTTAAAAATTCAAAAATTTATAAGTATTTTATGTAATTTTATAAAAAATAATTAGAATTAAATATAAATTTCAAATATTTTATTTAATAAATATATTTATCAAATAATATTTGAATTTGAAAATAACTTTAAAATAAATGTTATTTAAAATTTATATTCATAGAAACTAAAATAAAAAATTAATTATAAGTTTTATCAATAAAATCAATAAAATCATATTTATTTACTTAAAACATTTAAGATAAATAACTAAAATAAAAAACTAAAATTAAAATTTGCATTTTTCATAAATGATAAAAATAAGAAAATCTACAATAATACAATCACATAATTTTTATTAAAATTTGAAAATAAAAACAAAATTAATAATTTATTTGTAGTAATCATTTTTAGAGATAAAATAATTTAAAGAAATAATTTTAAAACTTTGGTTAAATCAAACTAAAATATATTTAAATTACAAAATAATAATTAAAAATAAATTAATAAATATCTCATATATTCTATGGAATAATATTTGAATATTAATAATCGGAAAAAAAAGGAGAAGAAAGCAATTGTATAAGAAATCTTGTAATCCGGCGATGCTCCACTAATCACTGAAGCCTCCATTTCCCCATCTCGCGCAGTAATTTCCCTCCCCAAAAACCCTAGTAATTCGTCTTCAATTTTGTTTCAATTGCAGATCCGTGAACCCTAACAATCTCTGATAGGGAGTAGTAAGAGAGCAATGCCTGGTCCTACACTGGAGATGGAACCAGTAGAGCCACAGTCCCTTAAAAAGCTCAGTTTCAAGTCACTGAAGCGAGCCCTCGATCTCTTCTCTCCCGTGCACGGCCAGTTCACTCCGCCCGATTCCGAGAGGTCTTTTTTCTTGTTAAAGTTATTATTTTCTTCCAATGAACCTAGCTTTTTGTGTTATCCTTGAATTATTGTTCTTGATTGAGGTACCCTCTTGATTGATTCGGGTTTTTTATTTTTATTGGGGGGCTTTTGCAGTAAGAGGATTCGCATGAGCCACAAGGTTAGTTTATGTTCCCCTTTCGTTTCTTGTTCTACGTAGGTAAGGTCTTCCGAAGGAAAAAAGGAACTTTCTATTTTGAAGTCTTCACTTGCTTGTTTCCTTTTACTTCAACTGGGTTCTTGATTTCTTGATTTGTTAGTCGTAGTTTCTTCTGCGTAGAGTTGTGGTGGTAATGGGTTTTATTGAATGATTTCTGTAGATAAATGTGGAGTATAAAGGAATTAAGAGTGCAAGTGAACTTCCACGTCAAGCCAATTCGAATGCAACTGGTCGTGGTCACGAACCTTCAGTGCCTTCCAATGCTCTTGCTCTTCCAGGTATTTAGTGATTTGAGTTATCATTGTTGTCTATGTTAGTGGGGACCAGTATACATGATGCGGAACCCCAAGGCTAAAGAACTGGAAACCCGTTAAACACACACTTTGAGTAGAACATGAACAAGATGAAATCCCCCACCCTAATGAACACCCAATCAATTATATGAAAGGAAACACATATAATAAAGTTGATTTAAAAACAAGAATAGAAATTCGCCACAAGTGTTTACCTTGATAAGAATTTTATTCTTGATGCAATAGAAGAAGACAAGAAATCCTCCCGTATAGAATTCGTTTTTCATCCATTCTAACCCTAGACATTGTTTATTATGATGGGCTTCCCAACTTGATTAGTTATGATGCTATTGGCCCTCATTGTCTCTCGAGATTCCATGCCATCTACAATTCGGCCCATGTAGGATTGAAGCGTTTCTTTGGACTGCTTAGCTCTTGATCTTATTATTGATTGCTCCAGCATTACTAGCTCATCTTTGGTTCCATTTTTCTTACAAAGTGTCATGGTTGTGCTCACATCAATACATGTCTTTAGACCTTCAGATTCCTCAATCCAGCTTGAAAATAGCACATTTAAAATGTCATTCTGTCCTAGGATGTTTTTTAATATAAGTTCTGTTTTAGTTTCTTGAAGATGGATGGTTTCTTGTTTAATGTTGTACCTGTAAGTCAAATAATTGAGCATCAGACTGGACATCAAATTGAAAAGTGTAAATTCTTATAGTAATGGGGTATGAACCTTGTATCCTTGGGGTTTCAATTCTGACTTAATAGATATCACTCTGGCGGTGGGATCATCTCTAAGATGCTTCATTTGCATGTGTGTGTGTAAGAGAGATATTAAAATGAGATGTGCTCTAATTTTCATTTGATGCTGTGTTATATAAGATCTAGTGTTTTTATATGAAACAAGATGTATACTTCAGGGGAGTTATTAATAACTTTCTTTATTTCTATAGTCTAGTTGTAATATTATTAAAACCTGAAACTTGTTGAGTCAACTTCTTATTACTATCCAGGTCCTGATGAGTCTAAAGATTCACGAAAGAGTGGAGCTCAAAATGCATTAGTTGTTGGTCCATCTCTCCAACCAAAGCCAACGTGAGTGCTCTTCCTAACCCCAAGCCCGTCCTTCCATTTTTCTCCATGTTCCTTCTATTTATTATATTGCTCTTCATAATGACATTTGACCCTTTTTATAGAACTTTATTCAATAATTTCTGTTTGTTTCCATTGCTTTTATTTGCTCTTACAAATTGGATACTATGTGTTTTCTTTGTTGCAATATTTTCTGGCATTGTGTGCACTGGTCTGTATCTTCCCCTTCTGTTATTTGTGGACTTGAATATCTTGTTGGTATATTTGTGGAGTTGTTACCGTGTGATGGATCCAGTTGCATCTGATTAATGATTTGGTTAGGAATTCTCGAGTTATTTTGCTAATTATCTTCATCTTCTCTTCAGAAATAATGTAGGTTTTTCAGGGACAAGTACTGCAGTAATCTCTGCTTCAGGTCCATCTGAGAGGTTTGAGTTCTGCTTTTTATTGTTTATTGTTCACCACTTCCATCAGCATTCTTCTATTTTGATTTTGTCTCATTATCTTCATCCATACAATGCGGTGTTTCTAAACATCTTTCCCTTTGGATTGGTTCTTGATCTGCACTGTCTATCTCTTTATAGGATTTGAACAAATTATTATGTATCATATTGAGCAATAAATTGCTATTGACACCACTATCTTCATGATGCTTGTTGTAGTTATATATTTTTTTTCACACTACTTGGACTGCTTTAAGTGGTTGGTTTAGCCTTACAAATTGGTACAGGTTACATGGTCGGTGCTTCTTAGTGTGATTTCGGATATATAATGCATCTATTTTTGGTAAAGATCATGTATTCTTTTTCAAGGAAGTAAAGTATAAGAACACCTCTTTCTTAATTTTAATAAAAGATGCATGGAAATGAAAATTTCATGTATCTTCCCCTGCATAAGATAAACATATTTCGCTTAAGTGTCGTTGATTCTCATCTTATAGGAACTTCTCAACTGCTGCTCTAATGGAAAGAATTCCAAGCAAATGGCCCCGTCCTGTTTGGCATCCTCCATGGAAGAATTATAGGGTAAAACATTTCTGTTTCTGTTAGTCGAGGTGTTTCACTTTTTGAAGTACCCTTGCAGTGATTATTTACCTCATGATTAGTGATTGACTGAGGATATTAGCATGAAAACAAAGGCTAGCATTTGATTATAGCCTTACGAATTTATAAACAAGTTCCAAACAATGAAACTTAAGTTCAATTAAGAGAAAGTAGTTTGTAATATTATTGAGGTCAAAAGAAATTGGAATTACATATTTGTCAGATAGTGAGTACCAACCCTAGTAGGATGCCTAATTAAATAAGTGAAATACTACATTATAACTAAGAATACTTCAGTAACCTTAAATAAAACACTTGAACTGTATGACCCTTTTAATTGGGCTATGTTATTGTCAGATACTAACCTAGTATAGCTCTCTGTCAACCATAATGTTGGACAAGCTCCCTGTTGCACTTATCTACTAATGAGATATGTTGTCTTTGTTATGGTTTCCTTTATTTCTTTATTTGAAGAGTGGGTCTTTTTATCAGTATGAAAATTATTTTTTCAGGTCATTAGTGGCCATTTGGGATGGGTCAGATCTGTTGCATTTGATCCAAGTAATGATTGGTTCTGCACAGGGTCTGCAGATCGAACTATCAAGGTATTGGCATTTGAACGTTTTTCCCTGTGATGTTATTCAAAGCTCTGAATTGCTACAATTTAGGTTCCTTTTCTGTCGTTCTTCTTTCCCAAGTTCCTGTTAATCCTACTATTTCTTTCTAAACGGGTGGAGGAAAATTTGAATTGTGCAACATATGATGGTAATGTTATAGAAGTCAAAATAGCTTCAATGCAATCTTCTTTACTAAAATTCTTTTGAGTTATTAATGGAAAATGGTTGAAATAAAAAATCTATGGGTTCCATTGTGATTATTTTCACTTATTGTTTTTTGTCTGGGTGTTATCTCATCAAATAGCTAGACAATTCTCAAAATAATTAGTGGAACGAAACATTAAAAGTGTTATTTTCTTCCTGAGTTTGGTTGACCAGATCTGGGATCTTGCTTCTGGAAGGTTGAAGCTGACACTAACAGGACACATTGAACAAGTACGAGGTAGTTAATTCTTGTTCTCTTCTGTGTTACTGCAATTGCTTGCGACTAATCTTGTTTTTCAAGAATTAATTGGTAAGTATATTTCTCTTTGCAGGCCTTGCTGTCAGCCAAAGGCATACGTACATGTTTTCTGCTGGTGATGACAAACAGGTGAAATGTTGGGACCTTGAACAGAATAAGGTAAGATTGTTGACCTGGTAGAAGTACTCATATCTATGTATGGTTCCGAAATTTGACCAGTTTGACATAATTTTTAGGTTATTCGGTCATATCATGGTCATCTAAGTGGTGTCTATTGCTTGGCTCTTCACCCTACTATTGATCTTTTGCTTACTGGAGGTCGTGATTCTGTTTGCCGGGTAAGGATTCTATTTGCATTATTGAGATAAGTTTGACGACTAACTGTGCTAAGTCTGGAAGGAAACATCTAATATGGGAATATTTGTCAGGTCTGGGATATTCGTACCAAGATGCAAGTTTTTGCTCTATCTGGACATGATAATACAGTTTGCTCTGTTTTTACACGACCAACAGTAAGCACTCTTGTTCTCTATATTGTGTTCTATTTTCTAATTTGGTTATTTCCTTGATATTGTAATCTCCAAGGAGATCTCTTGGCAGTCTATAGTGTTAGTTGATTTGTCACAGGGAAATTGTTATGATATAGTTGTTGGTAGATGTAATAGTAATTTATTAGTCCCATGTCAAAAAAGGGCATATCTATGATTTTTCTGTACTTGTCAATATAGGTTGTTTGATACCATCTTTCACATATTAACAGAAATCTATTGACATTGTGTGGTCTTTCTGGAACTTACCTTGTCAGTGGCATACTTTTACACTCTTTACAGGATCCACAAGTGGTCACTGGTTCTCATGATTCAACCATCAGGTTCTGGGACCTGAGACATAATGGTACCTTGGAGCCTCTTGCAAGAATTTTGAATTTATTGTTTGTGCTATTTTTCTTCTTGTATTTTGATTAAGAAATATTTTCCTTGCAGGTAAGACCATGTTAACACTTACACATCACAAGAAATCTGTCCGTGCCATGGCATTGCATCCTACAGAGTATGAAAAATATTTCTCGATTGTTTCTGTTTACATTTGCTCTTGTGACAATGTGAATCTTATATGTACTCATCTATTTGTTTTCTCAGGAATTGTTTTGCATCTGCATCTGCTGACAATATTAAGAAGTTCAGTCTTCCCAAAGGAGATTTTTTGCACAATATGCTGTAAGTCGTTAAACACTGTTGCTTAAAACTGTAGTTTGTCATTCTTCTTACTTTCTAGGATAGTATATCCTTGTATTCTTTTCAAATTTGCATCTTTGATGTGGACGTGGGGCTTCTGCACTTGATATGTATCAGATGACTAATTTACAAGGTTCTTTGAAGTACACAAGTGATCTGTTCCTTTGGGACAAAAGAGAATGTTGTAAATTCTGGTGGTACTGTCGATGCACTTGACATATTTTGCTATCTGTTCAGTAAACTCATGGATTGTATTGAAACAGCTACCCTTATGAGCAATATCTGTTATGAGTTTCCTTCATTGTGTTGGTAATACGTGCAGGAGATTGATACTAAATTGACTGTTCTGTTATCATATGTCATTGTTGGTGCACACCTATTGGGTCCTTTAAGCTTATTCAAGATTGAACGGAAAATTGACTGTTCTGTTATCATATGTCATTGTTGGTGCATACCTATTGGGTCCTTTAAGCTTATTCAAGATTGAACGGCGTCTTTTATACCAATCCATCTTGTGACAGGGCCTTTTCTATAGGATCATTAAAGTTAGTTGGGGGCCAGGATATATAAGAATTATGAAAGGGTGCTGAAATAAGTGTGACTGTAGAACTAGATAATGTCTCAATGGCATTTAATAGTTATACTTTTATGATACTTTTATAGAACTCGTTGATAAATTTCAAGTTAGGTCTTTACACGTGGTCAGAACTGTTTACTGATTATCTTTATTTCAGCTTTTGTCATCGGTTATATTACCATGTAATTTTGTTTCTGATTGACCGTTTTATTCTCTTTTTTGAGCAGGTCCCAACAGAAAACCATAATCAATACAATGGCTGTCAATGAGGATGGTGTGATGGCTACAGGAGGTACAGGATATTTTATTCTTAGGCTTGATGTAATAATGCTCCAAGTTGTGAGTAATTTGTTATTGCATTCTGGTTTGTCATAACCTTTACGTAGAGTATTAGGTTGCATGTCAGGTCTT
Source organism: Erythroxylum longipes (assembly GCA_027563885.1). Taxonomy (NCBI): domain Eukaryota; kingdom Viridiplantae; phylum Streptophyta; class Magnoliopsida; order Malpighiales; family Erythroxylaceae; genus Erythroxylum; species Erythroxylum longipes. Next base: position 54,212,568 of record JAOQMS010000180.1, read on the forward strand.
TACTCTAAAAGAGGGTCAAGTTTATGCAGAAACGACCTTAAAGATGGCTCATGAGAGACTAATCTTCACTCTGCTTATTTGAAAACCAGTACTTTCTCAGGCCAAAAAGCTAGGGGCCTTACTCCTCTTCCTGGTCCATGATCAACTGTCAATACAATTGAGTTCAGCTTTTTCTTTTTCACCCGCAACCTTGGCCTGCATTTGATTCCTTACTTGTTAAGTGGTGGATAGGAGGATTTACTTCCATTTGTTGAATAAGATTTTCTTACGAGTTTCCATTCATCGTATTGTAGGGGACAATGGGAGTTTGTGGTTCTGGGATTGGAGGAGTGGTCATAGTTTCCAGCAATCTCAAACAATTGTACAGCCAGGTAAGATCTACCGCCAACTGTCATGTTTAGTTGTCCAAAGTTGTGTGATAGAAAGAAAGCTAATATTAACATTCATACGATTAAAACTACTCCAGGATCATTGGACAGTGAAGCTGGTATTTATGCTCTCTCTTATGATGTAACCGGTTCAAGACTTGTCACGTGTGAAGCTGACAAAACAATAAAAATGTGGAAAGAAGACGAGAATGCAACCCCAGAAACTCATCCCATCAACTTTAAGCCCCCGAAAGATATCCGACGATTTTAGCTCATGTTCTTCGCAACTTTACCATGATACAGGTCTGTTTTTTGTACGGGAAAGTTATGTTGTAAATGTTTGATACATTGTGTTACTTCATTCCTGCAAGCACGCAGATAACATATTGGTTTTAACAATACCTTCAAGTTTGATTTGGAGTTAGCAAGAGGACTGTGATTCCCTGTTAGATTATCTGCATTTGGAAACAAACATTTTTATGAATCAACGATGGGGTTATTTTCCAACTACTGTTAACTCGCATCTGGCTAAGATTAAAGATGACAGAAAAGTTCAAGCCTGATCCTGATTAGTTCAAAATCAATGAATTGAAGTCAGTTTGATCGGATCCAGACCGAGTATGAAGTATGAATACAGTTCGAGCTCGGATTGAGGCTGATTATCGGCTTGATTTTGGTCCAAAATATTCCCATATATGATTAATATTTATTATCTTATTTTCTTTTTCTTGATCTATTGTTGTCTTGATTCAAATTAAGAAAAATCAGAAAATTGGGTATAAAATGTAAAATCACAAGTGACAATAGATCCAAAGGTTGTCAGAGGATGATCCACACCAGAGGAACCCTAAAGTCATAAAGGCTAAGAGACTTGAACATTCAATCTTGATAGCTTCCAACTTGAATTTAATAAACTTTTATATTAAATAAATCATGATTAATTAATCATAAATTGTAGAAATTGAACTTTTAAGTTTAATTTTAAGAATATTGTAATTTATATAAAAAATAAACACACAAACTTAAAATTTTCACATGATTTATTCAAAATAATAAAAGATAAAATAATATCATAAAGCTTGAAAGTTGGAAATTGACTTATATTAATAATTTTCAAAGTAACTTTTGAATATAATAAATATTATTTAGATAATTATCTTCTAAATAAAATTTTTAAAAATATGAAAGTTATCTTATAAAATTAATTTAATTTTGTTCAAGCAAAAATTGGTGTATATATTAAATAGAATAAGTTATAGTGTTAATATATTAAAATTAATAATATGTTATGTTAATCAAAACCTTAAAAATAATAATTTATATTGGTTTTATTTTGTCATCTAAATTGAAATATATAAATATAAATATTATTATATATAGTTTTATTTATTTAAATAGAAAATTTTAATTTTAATTTTATAATGTATAAAACATCTTTCATACTCATTGCATAATAATTTGTTTATATAAAAATATAGATATAAATCAAATAATTAATGCAATAATTAAACTCTTATTTCCCTATACTTAATTTCATGTCCTCTCTCTCTCTCTCACTATCCCTAAAAGCCGAAGCTAAGTCTGCATAATTTTCCTATAAAAGCTCGCCTTGCTCCCTCTCTCGCAAACTAAGCCAAATACCCTCCCGAACCTCCTCTCACTATCTCGGTCTTCAGGGCTCTCGATACGTTCAGGTTCATGCAGTCTCATTTCTCTAAGTCGTCTTTTCGTTGTTGTCTCTTATCTGTGAACGATTTTTGGAGCATTTTTTGTATTTCTGTTACGGAGTCATTTGGTCTATTTTGAGTATTGTTTTCTTAGTTTGATGGGTGTTTTAGTTCTGAATTGCTGAGGGCTTGGTTGGTGTTTGCTTTTGAGTCCACTGTGAAAAGTTGTGCTTTTGGGTTCTGGGGAGATATTGAACTGGAGGCTCTCGTTTAGTGTATTGGGAAATGAAGTTTGTTGGAGATGGGGGATATGCTTTGCTTACTCTGTCACCAGTGGGTCTTCAAGTTTTAAATTTTCAAGGTTTTTGGTGGGTTTGCGTTCTTTTCTCATGTATGTTCTCTTTTGGGGATTTTAAGTGATTTTTGTTTTGGAAGTTTAGGGCTACTCTGGATTGGGTAATTTTAAGAGTTGACTGTAAGGGTCCCTTCAGGTTAGAGTTGACTGTAAGGTTCCCTTAGGTTAGATTCTTATTTTGGTTCTTTATACTTTATAGGTATCTACTTTGTAACTGTATTTATTTTTATTTATTGTTTAGGTGGATTGATTAGCTTCTATATGATCAGAAATATGCTAAAACTTTCTCTATCTCGATAACCTACAAGAACTTTGTGTATCAGTTGCAGTTTTAGATTTCAGTGTGTGTGCTTATGAATTGAGCTTTCTGCTATTTCTTCTGATCTGCTGAATTAAAAAAAGAATTGTTTGAAGCAGAGGGAAACTTAACGACTGTCAAAATGTCACGAAAAGGTTTGATGGAACAGGACTTGAGTAAGTTGGATGTAAAAACATTGCATCCACTTTCTCCAGAAGTCATATCTCGCCAAGCAACTATAAATATAGGTGATGTTGTTGCCCATAGACTGTAAATACTCCTTTAAGAGCAATAATAGCCATTTGCCTAAGCTCCTGTATTTTGAATTTTTGCTTTAGTTGGTTTTTATTGTTAGCTTAGGATGGAAATGACTAATATTTTTATTTCCATTTTCACTTTCTTTTTATCAGGCACTATAGGTCACGTGGCACATGGCAAGTCAACTGTTGTGAAAGCAATATCTGGTGTTCAGGTGATTTAGTTGCACACACTTGTGCAATTTTATGGTGCTTAATCAATATTCAGATCTTTGCTAATTTGGCAACGTGAGATGAGTACAACTGCTGTTGTGAAAGACTACCTAGTTACCTGCATAGTCGTGTCTTTGCAGGATTGTGCCTGCTTTGATAGTTATGGTGTTAGTATCAATATTAAATGCAAATTGCAAGTGTAGACAGTTCCATTTATTTGCAGACTGTTCGTTTTAAAAATGAGCTGGAGAGGAACATTACCATTAAGCTTGGATACGCAAATGCAAAGATATACAAATGTGAAGATGAGCGTTGCCCCAGACCTATGTGCTACAAGTAAGTGATATATACTTGCATATTACAACGTCATTTTCAGTGTTGCATTTGATTAATAAATGAGAAATGTCCCTGTAGGGCATATGGAAGTGGAAAGGAAGATAGTCCCATGTGTGATGTGCCCGGATTCGAAAACTGTAGGATGAAGTTGCTGAGACATGTATCTTTTGTTGATTGCCCAGTAAGACTTCAAATTTTTCCTTGTAAAGGAAATTTCTACATTCAGTTTCTTTTCATTCAAGATCTATGTTGTAGTATTGTTTGCTATGCTTTGAGTTATATATCTGCTGTCCAATTTATCTAATCATCAAATTATCTTGTATTTTGGTAGATGTGTTATATTTTGTTGTTTTAGACTGTCAGTGTGAATAAGTTATGCTCCAGTTTATTTTTACAGCAAGTGATAGATATTTCTGTTTTACTGTAGGGTCATGATATTCTTATGGCTACAATGCTTAATGGAGCAGCAATCATGGATGGAGCTTTACTTCTAATTGCTGCAAATGAGAGCTGCCCACAGCCACAAACTTCTGAGCATCTTGCTGCTGTAGAAATTATGCGCCTCCAACACATAATAATCCTCCAAAATAAGGTTGATCTAATTCAGGAAAATGTAGCCATCAACCAACATGAGGCTATTCAAAAGTTTATTCAGGTTTAGTACCTTGGTGCCTTCTTCGATACTGTCTTGACATGCATTGGTCCAATGAATCTCTTTTTTCTTTCATTTATAATTAGTTTGTTATTTACTAGACAAAAAAGATCCAGGTAATACTGATTCTTTATGATGTTTCATTTGCAGGGAACTGTTGCTGATGCTGCTCCAGTGGTGCCAATTTCTGCACAGCTGAAGTATAATATTGATGTTGTGTGTGAGTACATTGTCAAAAAGATTCCTGTTCCAGAGAGGAACTTCATCTCACCACCTAATATGATCGTGATCCGCTCATTTGATGTCAACAAGCCTGGATCTGATGTGGATGAGGTAAAAGGTGGTGTTGCTGGTGGAAGTATCTTCAGGGTAAGTTTCGAGTTGCACTTAGTTATACATTTATTGTTGGTATTTATGTAACACTATTGTATGAGGAGTCCTTTATGTTACATTACATAGGAGGATATAAGTGGTGAAATTTTTTTTAGTTGTGCTTGGATGGTTAAGGTTACGGGGTGGCAGACGGGAAAACTTCATTTAGCAATTGATGTTTACTGTTGGTCTAGAATGCGTCATATAAAATAGCTATCTATTATCTATATACATTAAGCCAGCTGAAACATATGTGGTTAATATTGTTGACAATCATCCTTTTGCAGGGTGTTCTGAAGGTGAATCAAGATATTGAGGTTCGTCCGGGAATTGTTGTGAAAGATGAGGCTGGAAATGTCAAATGCACACCAATATATACTAGAATAGTTTCGTTGTACGCTGAGCAGAACGAGCTGCAATTTGCAGTACCTGGAGGTCTTATTGGTGTGGGCACAACCATGGACCCAACTTTGACACGTGCTGATAGATTAGTCGGTCAGGTGCTTGGTGATGTGGGATCCCTACCTGAAGTCTTTGTTGAGCTTGAGGTTAGGGACTGAACCAGAATATTGTCGTGAAACCTTGCTCTTTCGGATTAAACTGTTTATTCACTATTGCATTACTATTTGACCACGCAGGTTAACTTCTTCCTCCTACGGCGACTAATTGGTGTGAGGACAAAGGGGTCAGAGAAGCAGGGAAAGGTGTCGAAGCTGGCTAAGGCAGAGATTCTGATGTTGAACATTGGATCCATGTCAACTGGAGCAAGAGTGATTGCAATAAAGAATGATTTGGCAAAGTTACAACTGACATCTCCAGTCTGTACAAGTAAAGGAGAGAAGATAGCTCTGAGTAGACGAGTGGAGAAGCACTGGCGTCTTATCGGATGGGGCATGATTCAAGCTGGAACCACTCTTGACGTTCCACCCTGCCCCCTCTAAAGTACTTACTGAGAAACTTAAAAAAGAGACAAGAGAGGAGGAAGGATTATTTGTACACCTATTTGTTATTTTGTTGGGTATTTTCAATGTTTCTTCAGTTTTGGATGAGGAGTTTTGTTTCAACTCATACTTTGCGGTTTCTTAAGAAACTAAAGATTGCAAGAAGATTGACACTCTTGTCATGCCTCTTTCTTCTTAAACATGTTTTAAGTGAATGTTTTTCCAATTGCTGTTTGTTGCACCTGAACCTCCTTCAAACGAGTTCTGAGAAAGCTTAATGTCTAGCAATTTGGCATCCTTAGAGATAACATATACTGGCTTGGGCCAAACAAGGTCTCGAATCAAAAGGGTCAGATCGGGTTAAGTCGGGCTACGACTCAAAAGGGATGGATCAGTTTAAATAATAAAATGATATCATTTTAGTTTAAACTTTGGGCTCAGAAATGTGAAAATATTAAATAGGCCCAATATTAAGAGCCCATCATTTTCCTTCTTATTATCTGCCCAAAACCCTAATCTAGCCTCCGTTTCCATATCCTCCAAATTGCTTCAGCTTCTTCAATTCCAGGTACCACTACTACCGCCACTCTTTATCTGACTGTTCTTTATGGTACGATTGTGTTTGATTGAGTGTGTTCTGATTTAGGTTGTCGACAATCAATCAATAGAAGAAAATGAGCAGAGGAGGAGCAACACCTGCCAAGGGGAAGAAGAAAGGAGCTACTTTCACGATCGACTGCGCAAAGCCGGTGGAGGATAAGATCATGGACATTGCCTCTCTCGAAAAGTTCCTCCAGGAACGCATCAAAGTCGGCGGCAAAGCCGGTGCTCTTGGCGACTCTATTACCGTCACTCGCGACAAGTCCAAAATCACCGTGACCTCGGACTCCAACTTCTCCAAACGGTAATTCCATTTTAAAAAAAGGGCACTTTAAGTTTATCCGCGTTTTCTATATGTTTTAGGATTTACGCAATATTCTTTTGTGTTGGATTGAAACTAGATATGTGATTATTGTTGAATTTTGATTGAAAAAAAAATTCTTACATTTTGTGATTAATTGTAATGGGTTTTGGTTGCTTAGGTACTTGAAGTACTTGACGAAGAAGTATTTGAAGAAACACAATGTGCGAGATTGGCTTCGGGTCATTGCTTCCAACAAAGACCGTAATGTTTATGAACTCCGATACTTTAACATTGCTGAGAATGAAGGCGAGGAGGAAGATTGAAGTTTCCTATATTTTCCAGTTGTTATTGATGAACCAAACTCTTTCTTTAGCCTTGGTTTTGTTTGTATGCTTTTGGAATCTTGAGAACATAATATCAACCTTATTATTGTTTCTTCCTCAGCTTTTTCACTATATTATTGTTAATTATTAAGCAACTCAGATTTATGTCTTTTTTGAGTGGTGAATTTGTACATCTATGCCGTTTATCTGTTACAGAACTTTGTTGTTATTTGTTATGTTAGTAACTTTGTAGTCAATTTGTTCAATATTAGACCTCTCTACTAGACGTTTAGGGTACTCCCTGGAACAAATCCAGTGAAGACGGGATGGGGCTTGTAGCTCTAGGGAGTTCCTCCATTCTGTCCTTTTCATCTGTATTGGTTTTGTTTGTCCATACACTCCCTTTATCAGCTTCCATGTTGGGAATACATTTTTGTACAGCGATGTCGCGCATGAACCCACTCACTGGTGCATTCTTCTAGACCTCATCTCCTTGTTTCATACTCCCTTTTACTTCTATATGACTTAGCTCATACCAAATAAAAGAATATGAAGTGCTTCCAAACCTGTAACAGGTCATCTTAGTGGTCTCTATGTCTTCATCAGTCAATGGTAGTTTTTCTTTGACTTGTCTGAATGATTACCTATCTGCCAGCATGTATACAGAAGTGGTGAAAAGATCTCTTGAAGTTTGGCACGTAGGAAAATTATTTCATGCTTGAAATTCACATTTTCTGGCAAATCCTTGAAAATACATTCAATAATTGCTCTGAAATGGCAAGACCATAGGTCCCAACTCCCAAAACATAGGAGTTTTGCCTTCAGGGCATCTGTAGCCACGTTCATTATGCTTTTTGATATTGATACCCCTAGTTTGTTTTTAGAATCCGGAAGACAGGAGTATCAACAATTGTAATGTGCTTTGTTCTTGCAAAGAATATGTTGCAACTCATATTTACCTCATTCTTATCTTGACGTCGGCTAGACATCAATATGGCAGCTCCCCTTTTGAAACAGTCAATTGGTTAACAATTTGGAAGGGTTTTTTTATGTGAACCAAATAAGGTTTAGTATTTCAGTGCTTCGAATGAGTGCTATTGAGTTCTGTTGAACCTTCAACAGGATTATATCTAGGCAAATGGATATGATTCCAGCACTGCACCCCATGCTAGACAGGTTAAGCTTCATGATATTGCTTCTCATATTAAATTTACTGAATGCCATAGCATTGAGTGATGGTATAAGAGAAAACAAACTACTGTGGGGATATCAGTATGTCTATATGTTTTGGATTGATGTTGTATTTCTGTAGATCTGCTGCGACTGAAAGATTATTGTTTTAGCGTCTTCTGTGGCAAAAAGGGAGTTTATCTGAAAAGCAACACTATCAGGATCAAAATGATTAGCAATGGAAGCATGCTCAAGGTATAGACGTTACTCTGGGGGGTTTGTAGTATTTGAAGTACAGTAGTTATTGTTGATTCTGTTAATATATTAAGAGGCTATTTTCATGATTTAAACCTGTAATTTTATATTTTCAAAAGAACAATTTTACAAAACTGAGACTCCCACTCTTAATAGCCATTTCACAAATATATTAAAGTGTTGAAAAAGAATGCTATTAAGTCTTATCATGAACATGCATCTACCTCAATGAGAACAAGGAACCAATGGTTCTATTTTTGGTAAGTAATAGTTTATTAATCAAATCCATGTGTATAAATTACATATTTAAATAAATTACTTAAATCAATACTTAAAATTTGGCAATACCAGCCACTTCCTACTTGCAATTTGATGCAATTCAATTCAATGTAGACATATTGAAGGCAAGATTACCATTTCAAGAATAATTGTATAAAGAAAAAAGAAGAGATGAGGGTTATTTTGATTAATATAAATTAAATTTATTTTTATGCATTATAAATTATTTATTGATGATCATCTTTTAATCCCACTTATAAAAATAAAGAAAAACATACTACTTACTCGAGTATCCATCTTCATGTTCTTGATTGTATTATGCTATTGTTGTCCCATCTCACTCACGTTAACTTTTACATATTCCTTTCCCTTCATTGGTTACAGACTGATTATTCCTATTTAAAACTGATCATTTCACAACAATAAACAATGACATAGAATCTTTCAAGTTTAGTCAACCAGAACACAGATAATACTCTATGCTGAATCAGGAAATCAATCAATAAATTTCGGTCAAATGATCAGAGAAGCAAGAGCTTCCAGTTGTGTCCAATCTGATAAAACATGTGTGCCCATGTGAGTGAGGTTCAGAGCTCATGTCCTTACCAACACATACATCCATTAAAATAAAATAAGAACAGATCTCTTTGACATATAATCATCAGGTACAGGACACAAATGGAGTAAGGGAATACAAATTTTTGCATGCACAACTCATAATATCTTTAAGAAACACTTGAACAAGAAACTATCCTGAAGATAGTGATTTGCAGATCATATTACCAGTAACTTGGAAGAATAAAAAGAAAGTGTTTTTAACAATACTTATGCCTGACTGACCGATCACGAAACTTGAGACAAAGAGCAATAAACAGAGATTAACTAGAAATGACCAATGTACTTTGTCTACTATTAGCTTCAAAGCTCTTCTAGTTTAGCCTCTCACAGCTAACAAAGAAGGAATTGCAGCCAAGTTTGGAGTAGTATTCTTGGTAGAAGCTTGTCTGATGATATTCCTCTTGCCTTCTTTGGAAGTTGGCTTGCTAAAAGCTCTCATGGGACTAGAAAAAGCCCAACTCCAACTCCTACTCCTGCCATGGGAGAGAGGACCTGTTGTTGACTTCCCATTCATGTCCTCAGTTGATGATGAAACCCAGTAAGATGAGGAAGACGAAGAAGATGATGAATTTATGATAAACCCACCAAAGATACCTCCACACCTCACCCTCTCCTTCATGTTAGAGGAGGTAGTATGAACTTTTGGCTTGCCTTCTCTTTGTGACTCCACTCTCCTGAGAGTGCAGTCCCCAAACCCAGTTGAGATTCTCTCAAAAAAATCACCTGAGAAGCTTCTGCTCCCACACCCAACAGATCTAGATCTCGACACTTTTCTCTCAAAAGATGAGGCATAGGCTGTTGCTTGGCTGTTTGGACTATCATCATCGTCTTCCACCACAACAATGTCTGCTTTCTTGGACACAGAAGATCCCATACACTTCTCTTTTTGCTTCACAATGGCCCCATTTGATGTTCCTGTTGTTGTTGTTGTCGTTGTCAAAGATGACACCTTTTCTGGTTTTCTGGTAGAAGTAGAAGAAGATTTGGCTGAAGAGAGGTAAAGAAATGACCAAAACCCACCTCTCTTCCTGGGGCTAAAATCTTCAGTATCATCAAAGAAATGGCTCCTCCTACCAGGAGTTGTAGTGGACTTGCTTCGGTTATAAACAATATCACGTTCTGATGATGAGGATGATGTTATCATGCTTTTCTTCTTCTTTTTAGCCAAAAGAAAAGAGATTCTGGCCCTCCTCGTGTGGTACTCTTGATAGTGACCATTATTTGCATTATCATTCCTACTTTTTGTAGATGTGGGACGCGAAGCAAGTGATAGTGAAGTAGCAGAACCACCACCAGCTCCTCCACCACCAATGCTAGTTCCACCAACCCCAACACTACCAAAATCAGATCTAAATGAAGGAGAAGAAGATGAAGAAGAAGAAGAGACACGAATTGGTAGAGGAAAAGACGAAGATACCAACTTTCCAAGCTTTTCTTGGAGACAAAAAGCACAGATCCCACCTGGGTTGTTCCTATGAGGATGGTCACTGCACTGCATACCATCTCCAATGTCATCTTCACCACCACCACCACCACCTTGCACTTCCATCATCACGATCTAATATCAAAAGGGTTCCTTCAAAAGATCTTTTTTATTCCAAAGTTTCAATCTTTTCACCCAAATGTTGCTCTTCTCTGATACCTTCAAGCACCTTTCTACTGATCTTTTCCTCTTTTTGCTCTGATAGAGAGAGATGGGCATGGATACACACATACACAGATGCAAAAAAAAGAAAAGGGAACAGATCGGTCAGAGCGTGCTATTGAATTAACAACGAGTGGGGACTGCGAAGAAGAGCACTGAGAAAGAGTCCCCAGAAGCACGTGGAGTACTGATACTCACTGACGAAACCCTATTTTTTAATCTCTTCTTCTTCCATTAACAGCTTTAACGAGACAAGGAATGCTCTAAATATACATCTCATCTCTCATGCCTAAACTAAACCCTACTCACTTAGTCGTGTACCATGAAGCTCCTCAATCTCATTCACTTGCTATTTATTAATATTAAAAGTCTCAGCTTTAGATTCCTCCTCTTAACCCTACAGCTCTACCTAGACTTGTCTTGCTTAGATGCTAGGTGTCCACGTCCATTATAATGCCTCACTGTTCTGCTACATCTTCACACTATTTTATTAATTGCTTAGTTGCATCAACCATGTGCAACAAGCAGATCATGAAACATAGCGTTCAAGGTTGTTGTTTATTATCGTAATTTGTCGTTGTAATTACGACGCAACAAACATCTGGTAACGGCGTCATCAGATGAAATACCAGAATTTGAAGGAAGATCGTTGAGGGGAGACTACGAGGACAAAGTTAAACGTTAAGCGTGAATGTAAAAGGTCGTAGGGGACTTTCTCTCATTTGTTGATGTCTGGGACTGTTTAAGGTGGTTTGGTCCCCACTCCTGTCTGTGCTGAATACGTGCAATCTCATCCGGGCATACAGGGAAACAGATAATGTTAACCAGTTTTTATTATACTTCAGTCAATTTCATCATATATTTATATAATTATGTGGACAAAATTAATATATGAATATGCGGACAAAACTAAATAATACACAATTAAAAAATTATAACAAAAATATGGTATTTTATGATTAAATTAGCCGAATCAGTACAACTTTTTAACCGTTGGTTACGGCAGAAAGAATTGTATTAGAAGGATGATTTTTAAAGACATAAAAATAAAAATAAAAAGGTCAAACAATAAAAAAGTTCAATTTTAATATTTGATAAGGAATTACACCCTAAAAGTTAACTTATAAAGATAAAGAATCCAAAATTTTTATAAATCTTACGCCAACTTTATATTTAATCAATATGAAATTTAAGTCTCGTAATTTACAATTGGATCTAACCGTAATATTAGTCCTCTTATAAGGATCAATGTTCTCGTTCATTACGATTGACACTTTCAGGTCACCACTTCAAAATTCTTGTTAATCACAACTACGTTGATCATGGCTTAAATTTATAAACCACTACTCTAAGACCGACCCTGATATTAATTGATACAAATTTTAAGAATTAACTTATGAGGGTAAAGAACTCAAAATTTTTATAAATTTTACACTCATTTTATATTTAATTTACGTGAGGCTTAAGTTTCGTACCTTAAAATTAGATCAAACCGTTACATATAATTAATTATAAATATTTCTCAAAAAATGATACGTGAATTTTGTTAAGGAAAGAAAAAATATTATAAAATAAAGAAAATCAATTAATATAAATAAATAACTTTTTCATAAATAAATGAGTTTGAAAAATTAAAGTTGTGTCTGCAAAGGTATCTTCTTTTTTGCAATTCCAATGATAGTTAAGATAATACCCTGTGGGTTTATGAGTAGGCCATTGGATTGTGTAGGAAACTACATTGATATCTTCACTTTTAATTAATAAATACGTCATTTCAATATTATAATTTAAAGAAATCTTAATTTTTATTAAAAATTAGAAAAAATAAAAAAGGTCTGAACTTTAAGTTAAGTTTATCTTATCATATGTTATGAATTATCGACCTATAGTTGAGTTGGTGGAATGAAAAATATAAAATTAAAAAATTTTGTATTCGAATCTTTATTTACACTTTTTTAATCGAGTCTATCGTATAAAATTTATCTAATACTAAATACCTAAATAACCTAATTTACACAGGCTGTCACCTTCAAAAGTATACGTTCATATTGAAATTTAATTAAAAACTTAAAATCTTATTCAATAAACGAATTTATATTTGATTCTGCTTATTTAAATTTGATTTTTTTCATTTATAAAACAAAACTAGAAATTACTATTTTACATATGTGTGTTGGATTGCTTTTTAATAATTACATGGTGAAGCATCATTGGTTAACACATTACTTGAAGTACGGTCTTTTCAGAGTACAAGATTTGACTTACAGGGTGTACCCACCCAGTTAAGAGTGATAGTGAAGAGTCCCTGTCCATGGAGTTTTCTCCGTCGTCTCTTCCATCCTCAGATAAGACCACTCAAAGATATCCATCTCAGCCGTTAATTTGTCATTATCAAAACAAGTCATCAAATCCTCTCTCCTACGTGCTAAGTTCAAACTTTCTTTTATTAAATTTCATTCATCTATTTATATAAACTCTATATAGAAATATATATATATAAGATTTAATTAAATATAATAAAAATATCATAATTAATAAAAAAATTTAATCCTAAAAAAAATGATTTTTATAATAATAAATCTATGATTACTAATTCAAGTAAAAATAAATATAAATATAGATCTAAACTTATTCAAAGATAGAATTAGTGTAATCAATTTAACTGTAAAAATTTTGAATTGGTTAATTTTAAAATTTTTATTAAAATTAGAATAAAATAGTTAATTTTTATTTAATAGTCTTTTTTTTCAATTAAATTTTAAATTCTTCGTTAAATAAAGATAGTGTCCTTCTTCAGTATTATTTCAAATTCAAAATTTTTAAATTTTTATTACATACTGATTTTATAGATCCAAGTAATTATTATACTCTACAATGTAAGGATTAAAAATCAAATTAATTTTGCCAATTCAAATTAAAAAAATTTGAATTAGTCAAATTTTCAATTCGATTTACTTTGATAATCTTTTTTATTAAAAGTTAAGTTTTAAAACTATAATAATTTAATTAGTTTTTATTTGACAGCCTCTTTTTTTTTTCAAGGAATAAATATAGTCTCCTTGTCTCCTTCTTCAACTCTATTTCAAAGTTTAAAATTCTTCTAATCCTAACTATGTATTGATTTTATGATAGTCTAATGTAGGATAAAGTTTTTAAACCTTCGAAATTTTAAATTTTATTCAATTTTTACTGTATGTCCATTTTATGATGATCAAATACAAGTTTAAACTTTTAATTCTTAACTCAATTAACTCACTAATTTTATTTTAGGTAAGAATTTTAAAACATTGCTATAATATTATTACATGCATTTGGTTAAACTATGTGGTTAAGTTGGCACTGTCCATGTTACCCTCTTGAACCCACATAAGTCCAAATCCAAATAATGATGTTAAAAGGGTGGGTCAATCCAAATGTCAATAAAATTTGGGTATTAAATTGAAAATTAGATTTTCTATTCTGATTATAGTGTTCCTATCATATTTTATAAAATCTTATTCACACATTTACGTAAACTCTACATAAATAGATAAATGAGATTTAATAAAATAGAATTGGAACATCATAACTTAAATAGAATACTTAATGTGATTAAATTATGACAATAGGATTGGATTTAGAACCAGTAAATGGGGATTTGATTTTTCATATCGGTTATGATATTTTTATCATATTCTATTAAATCTTATTCACATATTTATATAGACCTTATATAAATATATAGATAAGATTTAATAAAATAGGATCAGAATTAAAATGAAGCATTGAACATGGATGAATTGACAAGTGTTGTTGTTGATGACTAACTTGTGTTTGTGTGGGAATATTATAATTGTGGAATGGAAGTCCATGTGGTATTGTGGCAGTTGGGTCAGGTTTCAGACACAGTACTATGAAGTTTGATTAGAAGAGAAAAGGGACAAATGACTTTGGTCTTGTTGCTGAGACACTTGGGGTTGCTTTGCTTGGGGGGGACCATTCATTCATACTCTCTCTCTCTCTCTCTCTCTGCTAATAAATGCATTATCTATTATTTCTCCCAACTCTCCTTGTGGGGGATTGAACAGCTTATCAAAGTGACGTCATTTTAATAAGTTAATGCAAATGTATGATTAAAGATGCAATTAGAGGCACACTAGGGTCAATTTGTTGTATCCCCAATTACATAAGGACATTTTTTTGAATAGTTCAAACTTAATAGGGCTTTAAATTGAGATCGAGTTACATTACGAGGATCGGGCTGAGCCGAGTCAGAAACGGACCTAACCCGTTAGTTGTTGTTATATCTAAAAATAGAAATAGTTGCAGTAGTGAGTCTTCTCTGTTTCTGGGCCTGAATTGGGCCCTTTTTACAGTGGTTTTTAATGGTGGAATCAGTTTAGGCAAACAGGACGTAGAAAACAGAGTTGTCTGTTCCTTTTCACTTTCTATAACCAAACTCAATTCATTATCTGCACATGCACCTCTCAGTCTCTGACCTACACGTACTATCAACATTATATGGTCTAAAATCAAGAGAACTCGAGTAAACTGCCAATGAGGCTCCAGCCCAAGTTTTTTGAGGAAGATAGTAAGGCCCGGGTTCAATCCGGCCCAATCAATTCTAATTTAAATTCGATAAATTAGTTTTACTTTGATTATATTTTAGGCCGAGTTTAATTTTGAGAGATGAGACTGAAATTAACCTTAAAAATTTTAAGATTAAAATGACAAAATTTATTCAAAATAACAATATTTTAAATGCAAGCTTACCTAATTTCCCAGTTAAACTCGAACTTTATATTCTCAAATTGTTAGTTTGGTCCGACTTAACTTATTATCATCGAACCTATATATTAAATTCATATTCTTAGATATAATTGGTAAATATAATAAAACATGTTTTCAATATAAGCTATAAATAAATATTTCCTTATTAAAAAGCTAATATATTCTAATAAAAATAAATAAACCTAATTGTTTTTATTATTGATAGCCCAGATAGAGAAGGTGTGGAGATACAGTCAACTCTTAACCACCAGACTTGGTGAGTGAAAGTTAGTTGGCTACTTTTTATATGTAATCTCAGATTGAGACCTTTTGACAAGTCATTGTCTGATAAAATGTTAATTTTCTGTTCACATGATTTGATATTTTTAAAAGTAAGTTTTTATTTCTTAAAAAAAAAGGTGTTCTTTGTAGATGATACGTGTGTTCGACTATGGTATTGATAATTAGTAGCATTTATACAACAATAATAAGTACTATATAGCTGTAATGTAAGGTTATGCTCGGTAACAAGTAACAAAGAGGTGAGAACGAGAATGTAACATTTATTTCCTAATTTTTAATTATTTAGTTACCGATAATAAATAAAATAGAGAATGACAAAATTGAAATGAATCTTAAATAATCTTAAGTTTTTATTCTTAAGAAGATGCGGGTATAAGTTGGAATAAAAAGTCAATAATAAGAAATAAAAGATACTATAAAATATTATCAAGTTATTATCAAATATTATCAAGACATACTTTTATTCTTATCATAAAAATTATTCATAATTATTTAAAAAATTGATAATTTTATAAATTATTGAAATTTTTATTAATTATTTATAAATATATATTTTAATTAATTATGTACAAAATAAATTATATAATAACTAAATATGTGTAAAAAATTTCATTATCACTTTTAATATTTAATACCAATTATTGACATAAGTATTAACTTTATTTAATACTATACCAAACATTCATAATTAGTAATTTTATTTCTATTCTGATTTGTTGTGAAGAGTGTGGGATTGTATAATTTTATTTGAGAAAAATAAATAGAGTAATGGAGCAACAAGTAGAGAAAAATGTGGGAAAAATAAGACACAAGAAATTTACGTAGTTCACCTCTTTAAGATGGGCTATGTCCACGGGCGAAGACAATCAAGGATATTTTACTAAGAGAAAAATAAGAAAAATTACAAATCACTCAAAAAAAATTTTCTCAACTCTTTATTCGAATTACACCAAAAAATTCACCGTATTTTCCTTTGAATATTTTCTCTCAAAATACCTCAACTCTCTCTGCACCTTGTTATTCACTCTCTGTCTGTCTCCTTTCTTTCAAGAATACAATGACTATCCTTTTATAGGCAAAAGAATGTAACGTTTGTCAAAAAACAAATATTTGACAAACATTTAAAGATTTGTTTGGTTACCAAACATTGAAAAAAAAAAAAAGGGGGAGGTGCCTACTATCTTTGAAATAAAAGTTGTCAACTTTAACAATTTCAAAATATACCTAGCAAATCTCTACCTTATTTTGGAATATAGACTCCGTGAAAATTGCTTCAATTATCTTCACCATTGCCCATCTATGGCATTTATCATGATTTGTGTATTCTGATCAAATATAAGCAATGCTTGAACTTGCTCATAGGTAGAGGCTTTGTCAACATGTCAGCCAGATTATTTGCAGTGCTTATTTTCTTCACAATAACATTTCCTTGCGAAATTATATTTCAAATGAAGTGGTACTTGACATCAATATGCTTTGTTATTTAATGAAACATTTGATTTTTAGTCAAATGGATAGCATTTTGACTATCACAATAAATAAAAGTCACTTGTTGATTTGAATTCAATTCACTAAATAAGCCTCGTAACCAAATAGCTCTCTTAGTCGACTCCGTAGCAGTCATGTATTATGCTTCTGTAGTGGACAATGCAACTGTAGGTTGTAAGGTAGCTTTCCAACAGATGGCACTGCTTTCAAGTCTGAATATATAACTAGTGATTGATCTCCTTTTATCCAAATCACCTGCATAATCTGAGTTCACAAAACCAACTACACCATTCTTACTCATGCCAAACACCAAACAGGAGTTAGTAAAGTACCACGTAAATATCTTAAAATCTATTTTACTCTATGTCAATGTTCTTTTCCTAGATTAGACATATATTTACTTACTACACTGATAGCATGTGAAATGTCAGGACGTGTGCAAACCATTGCATACATCATACTATCAACTGCATTAGAGTAAGGAACTTGTGTCATGGACTTAACTTTTGCATCTGTTTGTGGTGATAAGGCAGCTGAAAGCCTAAAATAAGCAGCAAGAGGAGTACTTACAAGTTTAGTGTCTTTCATACCAAAACCTTCTCAATAAAACTCTTTTGAGTAAGGTAAAGTTTGTCTGCAAGTCTATCTCTTTGAATTTCCATCCCCATAATTTTCTTAGCCGTTTCCAGATCTTTCACTCAAATTCAATATTAAGTTCAGCTTTTAACCTACTAATCTCATAGATATTTTTGACAGCAATAAGCATATCATCAACATAAAGCAATAGATAAATGTATGGGTCATCATCAAGTTTTCTTAAAGAAACACAGTTATCATTTGACTTATAAAATAGTCGTGAATTACCATGAATGAGTCAAACCGTTTATACAACTGCCTATGAGATTCTTAAACCATACAATTACTTCTTTAACAAATAAACACGGTCTTTCTTTTCTTCAACTTCAAAACCTTCAGGTTGTTGCACATATATTTTCTCCTTTAATTCACCATGCAAATATGCAGTTTTAACATCCAATAGCTCTAATTTCAAATCAGGCATAGCTACTAATACAAGTAAGACACGAATATAGCTATGTTTAACAACAGCTGAAAAAACATCATTAAAGTCAATTCCTTGATCCTGACTGTAGCCTTTTACAACCAATTGTGCCTTGTATTTGGCATTTTTAATGCCAAAAATTCCTTCCTTCCTCTTAAAGATCCATTTGCATTTAATAATTTTCTTGTTCTTTGGCTGTTTGACTAACTCCAATGTCTTGTTTTTATGGAGACACTCAACCTCTTCTTGCATAGCAATCACCCATTTGGCAGAACTATCACAAGAAACAACTTCTAAATAAGTGGAAGGCTCGCCGATACTTTTTATTTCTTGTGCTGTTGCAAATGCATATGCCACCAAATTTGTATCATCATATTTCTTTGGTGGTTTTATTTCTCTCTTGGGTCAATTTTTTGCAATGGAATACTCCTCCTCTTCTTCTAATGAAGTTTCTTCCTCTTCCGTCGTTATGGATTCTTTATATGTGATTATGGGGTTATGAATCTGCTCTGAAGAAATGTTTTATGGAGGATGATTCTCCACCTCAAACTCCACCTGCTTGGACATACACTTCACACCTATATCAGAAGAAATAGGAGTCTCCTCCTTTCGATGAAGCATAACTGATTCATAAAAAATGACATCCCTACTAATGATTAGTTTGCATGCTTTAGGATCAAGACACCATAATTTTTATCCTTTGACGCCATAAAGAAATCCAATAAATATGCATTTTTTGGATTTGGGTTATAACTTCCCATTATTAACATGTTCATATGCTGGACACCTAAAAATTTTTAAATTTGAATAATCAGTAGGTTTGTTAAACCATACCTCTTTTAGAGTCTTACAGTCAATGGTTGTCGATAGAGAACAGTTTATCAAGCAACACGTTGTTGATGATGCTTCAGCCTAGAAATCTTTTGATAGGCCAGAGTTGGACAACATATAACGAACTTTCTCCAAAATTGTTCTATTCATTCTTTCTACCGTACTATTCTGTTGCGGCACACCTCTGATTGTCAAATGGCAGACTATTTCTTCATTCTTGCAAAAATCATTAAATTCACTGTCATAGAACTCTAAGCCATTATTTGTCCTAAGCCGTTTTGTTTTTTTATCTATCTGTTTTTCAACCAGGGCCTTCCATTGTTTGAAAATGATAACTATTCTTGTATTTCAAAAAATATGTCAATACCTTCCTGGAGTAATCATCAATAAAGGCAAGCATGTACTAGGCTCCACCTTTTGAAGAGACACGTGCAGACCCTCAAAGATCAAAGTGAATGTAGTCTAAAGTGTCTTGTGGACAAGAGTAGAAAAACTGACTCTTTTCTATTGGCCGAAAACACAATGTTCACAAAACTTTTTTCACACTTTTTGGTTACAAAGAAGACCTCTTTTGCTTAGTAGTGTTAGACCTCTTTCACTCATATGTCCCAGCCTCATATGCCAAAATCTGGTGACATCTGATTCTGACAAAGCTGATGTGGTCACATCAGCTACTCCGATAACAGCCATTCCTTTCTACAGTTTGCCAATTTGAAAAGCCTTCATCACGACCAGCGCATCTTTGACTATTTTGAGAACTCCACCTCTACCAGTGTAATGATAGCCTTTCGAATCCAAGGTACTTAAAAAGATGAGATTTCTCTTTAAGTCTGGGACATGGCGAACATCTGTCAACGTTCTTACTACGCCATCAAACATTTTTAATTTGATAGTGCTTATACCAACCACTTTACAAGCTTGATTATGGCCCATTAATACAACTCCACCATCAACTGGATCATAAATGAAGAAACAGTCTTTGTTGGGACACGTGTGAAATGAACATGCAATATCAAGGATCCATTTATCTCATGCTCCAAATCCTTCTTTACTCACCAAAAGAACATCTGCTTGTTCCTCCTTTTGTACAACACTAGCTTCAACTTGCTTTTCTTTATTCTCTCGGTCTAGCTAGTTTTTGAGCTTGTAACAGTCAGCTACAACATGGCCTTTCTTTTTGCAGTATCTACAAAATCCATTTCTGTCTTTAGATTTTGATCTTGACTTATGCCTGTTACTGCTACTGGAGTTTCTGTCTGTTGATATTCCTCTTTGACAATTAGTTATTTTGCAGGACTAGTCTGGTTTGAGTTGAACTCCTTGTCAATAATATCTTTTGAAAGTAAGGCAGATTTGACCTTCTGTAATGTGAGAGACTCTCGACCATAAATAATAGTCTCTCAAAAATGCTTGTAAGATGGAGGTAAGGAGTACAACAACATGAGAGCTTGGTCTTCTTGATTATACTTGATGTCCATATTCTTGAGATCCATGAGAATTGAACTAAAATCATCAACATGTGATTTGAGTAAACCACCTTCTGCCATATGGAGCATGTGTAAGTGGTGTTTTGCTACCAACTTGCTAGTGAGACTTTTTGTCATAGATAGAGATTCCAACTTGCGTCATAGTAAAGCAGTTGTCTTCTTGTGAATAACTTCACGTAAGACTTCATTTGAAAGGCTTAAGTGAATGGCAGCCATGGCTTTTTCATCCATGTCTAGCTTTTGGGCATCAGTTAATTCGCCTGGTATGATATCCTTTCCTAACAAGGCCTTTTGCACACCATTTTGTGTCAAGACTGCTTGCATATTGACTTTCCACAAACCAAAGCTGGTGTTGCAGTCGAACTTCTCAAAATCAAATCTTGTTGTTGCCATCTTCAAACAAAACTTCTAATCACGAGTAGAACTTTACTCTCACTATTACATGTGAATAGTATCTATATGTATGAATAGTATTGTATATATGAATATTACCGTATATATGAATATTACCAGTTGCTACAGCTCTACTACAGTGTTTGATTCAAAATAAATGCATGAACAGTTGTCACCTTTCTTAGTTACTATTTTACCATTCATCAACTTTCACTATTGTCACCTGAAAACTAAACGGATTGTGCCAAAAATTTCTCGTAATTTTCTCATGAAACTCTAATACTAATTTGTTGCTAAGGGTGTAGGATCATAGAATTTTGTTTGAAAAAGTTGAATGGGGCAATAGAGCAAAAGTTAGAGAAAAAATGCGGGAAAAAATAAGACACAAAAAATTTACATGGTTGACCCTTTTGAAATTGACTATGTCCACGGGCGAATACAACCAAAGAGATTTTACTAAGAGAAAAATAAGAAAAATTACAAAACACTCAATATTTTTATTTCAACTCTTTATCTCAATTACACCAAAAAACTCACAATATTTTACTTAGAATATCTTCTCTAAAAATACCCAACTATCTTTACACCTTGTTATTCACTCTATATTTACCTCATTTCTTTCAATAATAGAATGGATATCTTTGCACAGGTGAAAAAATGTAACATTTTTTCAAAAAAAAAATCTTTGACAAACATTCAAATATTCTTTAGGTTATCAAACATTGGAAAAAGACGGGGGAGGTGCTTACCTTCGAAATAAAAGTTGTCAACTTTGATAATTTTAAAGCACGCCTAACACGATTGTTACTTTCTATTCTCATTCACATTTTTTTATTCCGTTTCTTTCTTTACTGGTTACCAAACGAGACCTAAATATTCATTGTCAAAATTTTTCAAAAATTTTTATATCAATGTTAACATTGTGGAATTTTAAATTACATTCCAAATACTATTAGAGTATCGTACAAAAAGTTTCTAAACAAAATTTAATACTGTTTTTATCTATTATTTCATTTTTTATTGAAAGATATATTATGTATTGTTATTAAATTATTAAATTTGACTTTCAAAAAATTTTGGTATTAATGAAAATTTTTCATAATCTTTACAATTATCTAAAGAAATTTTTATTAAAAAAAAGGAATTGGGCCCCTTTTAAATCACAATTGAACAAATTAAATCTAAACTATAAATTATTATAATTATCTTAGAATTTAAAATTTATATTAAATTATCACTTGATTATTTTAAGTATAATATTTATATCACACACATTTCAAACTTTTTAACTTGTAATCTTTCTCATAGTATAAGTATGAGCACAACAAAGCTCAAATTCATCTATTGATCGGTTCTTAACTTTTCTCCAAAATGTCCCACTACCAGAAACCTACCGGAGTTCAACATCGTATAACCGGGAAAAAAAAAAGAGGAGGAAGAAGAAGAAGACGAAAAGCTTGTACAGGAGAAAAGAACAAGAGAACTGAAAGATTGCAGTTACACTGAAGTTATACACGGGGCAACGACAACACTAGTTGCAGGCATTGTTGGAGTAATTAAGATCTTAACCTATTATTTTAGAATTATGTATATCTCTTTTATTTAAAATAAATTGTTAGATTTCAAAGCTTTAAAATTCTAAAATAATTTTGTTTTAGTTCCTAATTGATGTAATTTTAATAGAGAGTCGATTTAATATTATCTTTTAACATATTATAAATTAATTTACAACAACTTCATTTCAAATTATTAATTATTTTTACATTTTATAGATTTATAAACTCTTATATATATTTTTTTGTTGAAATATAAGTGAGAGTTTGTCTTGTATAGAAAAAAAATGTAATCTTGGGCATGCATATAAGCTTAGTGAATTACTCCTCCTATTACTAATTAATTTTTGGATGAAATCTTATTTGAGTTTGTATGTACTTAACTTATTTGCGCTCAATCTGACAAAATTTAACACATTATCACGGAATGTTGCTCTTGGGTTAGTCATCACCAGTTTGATACGATAGATTATGTCACATGTTGGGCCTTAAATTAGCCCACACGTGAGGGCGACGTGTTGAAATATAAGTGAAGTTTGTCCCACATGAAAATAATATATGACTTTGAGTATGCATATAAGCCTAATAAGTTACTCTTCTTATCATTAATTAGTTTTACGATGAAACCTCATTTGAGTTTGTAAATACTCAATTTATTTAGGCTATATCTTACAAATTTTAACATATATATACATTTTATAGAGTAGGATGAAGGATGTCAAAAAAAAAAATATCACAACCAACGATTAAAAAGTTTGAAAAATTATCAAAAAAACATAAATATACAAATGATTGTCTCACTAACTGAGTTATAAGTAGAAAAATATACTACTATGATGAGTAGGTTGGCAAAGTTTGCCCTGTCGAATCCAACCTTATTCAATTTGAGTTAATTGGCATCACGTCGAGTTTGAGTTTTAAAAAAATCTAAATTTTAAAAAAATTTAAAAATTTTTATTTTAAAAATTAAAATAATAATTAGATCCGATCGAGTTTCGGATCAAACTCAAACTCAACCGAAAAATTTTGGACCAAATTTAAGCTCAGGTAGATTCAAACTCAACCGGATCATCACCACTGCTAATTACAAATTGTTGGTAATTACTTAAATCCATCGAGTGGTTTTTTTCTTTATCGTGGATCAAAAGTGGATGAAATGAGGCTCTCATTTTGCCATCCTTCTTCCAATCCATCTTCACGAATGTTAGTATTTCTTGATGGCTTTGCATTCCTGTAAATAGCATATAACACTAACTGTGCTGTTCCAAGCAGAAATCCTGCCCCATTTGGTACCTAAAAGCATACAATTAAACATTAGTAATTATCGCTCTTAATTTGTTTTAACGCCGGTTAATTGCATTAAATTCGTAAATAATTTATTTTTATTTTAATTAATATATTTTAAATATTTTTTTATCATTAACTACACGATAATGATAAATTAAGATCATGATAAAATCAGACAATTAAAATTAATGTTTTCAAAATCATTCTGGAAGTTAAATCGGTAAGAGAATAAGTTTAAGATTTAAAAGATTCAGTCAGTATTAGATCATCATAAAATCGGTTAAAGGTTAAATAAAATTTGAAAAATATTGTTTAAAAATTTTAAATTTTAATTAAAAATTAGATTATTAAATAAAAATTTATTTATTTATTTCAAATAATAAAATAATTAAAACTAATAAATTAATTAATAAACTGAACTCTTTTTAATAACAAAAATTATTAAATTACCTCAAATGTTTTCTTTATTAATTTCACTCGATTGTAACTTTTTTGTGATTTAGAGAGAGACAGAAACAACTTACCCCAAGAAAAATGTCTCTGGTGAGCACCGCGTACAAAGTC
The DNA here is from genome assembly GCA_027563885.1 of Erythroxylum longipes. Classification (NCBI taxonomy): domain Eukaryota; kingdom Viridiplantae; phylum Streptophyta; class Magnoliopsida; order Malpighiales; family Erythroxylaceae; genus Erythroxylum; species Erythroxylum longipes. Next base: position 54,236,936 of record JAOQMS010000180.1, read on the forward strand.
CAAACGGCACCGTTCAGGAAAAGGAAGAAAGATAGTAGAAATGGCATGTACTCAACACTCTTGGTCGTCACCACAGTTTTCTGGAAATGCACGCACCCAAAAAAAAAAACTAATTAATTAAGTCAATTAATCCTTAGAAAATCATTTTCTTTTTATATATTGAATATTAATAAAAATTTTAATTACTATCTTTACTAAATAAATCAATTAAATATACGTAATATCGAATAAATCAATTACAAATTAATAACTCACAATTAACAATTGTTCGATTTACTAACTACATATTGCATGTATTGGAAAAATATTAATTACATGTTGTAATAACAAATTTATGAAAGTAAAGACACTATAATTAAACCTTAATTCTTACGGTTAGTGTATCCAATTTGCATATTTATTCGAAGATTTTTAACAGAGGAATCCGTAATTGTTATTTTTTATATAAGTATTAGATAAATTTTTAAATTGACGTAATAGTTTATAAATCACGTCAACTAAGTACTTCACACTAGACAAACCTTGTATAACAGGCTCGATCGAGAGAGCGTAAGTAAAAGATTCAAACATAGGACCTTTTCACTTTATACTTCCTATTCTACCAACTTAACCATCCCTAAAAGAGCCTGCTCAAAGTTGCCCACCTATAGTTTCTAGTTTCCTTCAATTGCTAGCTTAGTTAAATTTCATATATTAGTTTTGATCCATTTTTAAAAACAGTTTCTCTGCTAAGCTGCTTATTGAACCTCGTTAAGTGTTACTGTTTTAGATTCGATCGGGCACCGTAATGTTTCTACATGTTCTAAAGAAAATCACATAAAACACGACTCAATTATATATTCTGCCTTTCCCACTACTGCAACTACTCTAGCTCCTAAAGTAGGTAAAACCAAAAGGGTAGATGAAATGATAAAACATTCGAACTTACCAGGGCTGCTAAAGGAGAACCATACATGACGATGTTGAGCGCAGAACCCATAAAACCAGTTGCATCAATCCTTACTTCTCCTTCCAATGCCAGCCTCGTAACCAGAACTGCTGCTGGGAAGAACCCCACATTCAAGAGTCCTACAAGAATGGCGGTCCTTCTCTGAAAATCATTTCATCTCAAACAGATTTATCAGCTTCAAAGTTTGCTAGCTTAGAAAGGAAACTGAGTTTGATCAGTTAGCTAACCTTCATCATTGGTGGTGCATATAGAAGGAATAAAGTTACAAACACAATCTCAACCACAACCCCGAATCCATTAACAGTCGAAACAAGATAAGCTCCAGGCTTTATGATTCCATAGTAAGTCCACAACGATGAGCTCAGTAGAGTACAAACGTAGGGAAGGCTCTCAAAGTCCTCGGTTGATCTGTTCTTCACTATCCTCCAAAACGTCCCACTGCAGAAAATTTTCGACACAGTTCAAGATCGTTACTGATACTTATCAGAAGAATCACTATCCACTGGTTAAATGGAGCTTGGAAGCTTACACTGGGGACAGAAACATGAGAACTGAGATTACGTTGCCTGAAACAATTAGACAGAAACATAAAAACAAGAATCTTTCAATGGGTAGATTCAGATTTAGTAAACATGGAAGATGAGAAACATTTTACCTATGACTCCAACAATCAAAACCAAGGTTTCCATTTCTGAGAAATGGCTCCGAAATCTGAGGAAGTTGAATGCTTGGTGAGATTTTTGGTTGGATGTTGAATATTAGCCTTAAAGTGGTAAAATGAATCGGAAAGTGAGGTTCATTATTAGCCTTAAAGCACCAGGATCGAGGCTTTTTATTTTAATGAACACTACTCAAAAGTATCACATGACCAAATTAACTAATTAAGTGAAACTTGAAGTAGCTATTTTACAATTATGTATTTGATATGGTTACGATGTCATATCTCATGCATTTATGTGATCAATCATTGACTTCTCTCAACAGTTCCAAGTCAGGAAAAAAAAAAAAATCCTGAAGAAATTCCAAAATTTATGAGGACCACAGCCCCAGCAGGCCAGCACTTGCCTTTCTTTCTTATTCAAGAACTTCGTTGTCTGCTCCTGGACCCCATGGGAGTCCCCTTCGGTGGCAGATAGAAGAAAATGGCTGTTCCCATGGAAGCTAGCTGTGAGTTCCAGTCCTTACCATTATGACTCCCCTTTCGATACAATCCTCAACTTGTACCTACCTGAGGACTCACCTCCTTTAAACATGAAACATCCAAAAAATGTGTGTTGTTTCAATCACCAAACTTGAAAGACAAAACTTGGGATTAACATAGGAATAGGTAAGATTATGGATTCTACCCGTAAGATATTACTAAAATATAGAATAAAAAATACGATATTCTTTTATAATTTGATTAATTTTTTAAAATTGTCTAAAGAAATTTGTCTCGTGTTTATCAAATTTTTAGAATGACTAACACGAAAATTCAACTCAATTTGAATTAATTAAATTCGACTTAAACTAATAATTTAAAATAATTATAATAAATTATTAATTTAAATCGAATTTAATTGATATGGGTTAAATTTAAGCATGGGATCAAAACATATTTGATTAGAGAAAGCATTTTATAAAAAATAAAAAAATTATAAAGAATTTGTAAAAATAATTAAACTACATAATGATAATTTCTAGAAACATTGAAATCTCATACCTACAATTCAAATGTTACTAAAGATGGTCACCAACCATGGTCCTAACGCACAAGTAACAATCTCATACATGCTTTTATGGCACAACCTACCATTAATAATTATCTTTTTATATATTTATTTGTATTTACGAGTTTTGTTTTTAAATATTCATAGGCAGTCAATTAATGCATAGAGATCGCACATATCTTGAGGATAATGTTCTTAAATTTTCTTTTACTATTTTCTAAAACCTAGAAGAGTCTAAGGATAAAATAAGGAGTTTTGAGAATCACATCTTCTGTACCACTTATGGTATTTCTATCATGTTCTATTAAATTTCATCTACATCTTTACGTAAATATATGGATGAGATTTAATAAAATATGGTTGGAATAGAGTAAGAGTAACAGATGATTTGATGGGAGAGTTTGGTCCTCTTCTTAAGTTTGAAGTAGAGAGGAAAAAAAATTAAGGGTCATCAACTACATTCTATACTCTCCTTGCATATATTTTTTATTAAATCAATGTTTTAAAACCCGAATTAGAAGCTAACAGGTAAGACAAGAGATATCAGGTTTAAAAGGTTCAACTGGTATTAGATCGTTATATAATCAACTAAAAATTAAATAAAATTAAAAAATTGAAATATAATTGAAAAAAGAATTGTTAAATGAAAAATAATTGATTTATTTTAGTTTATAAGAACTTATTAATTTACAAAAAAATTGAATGATTAATTAATAAGTTGATCATTTTTTTGAAAAAAATATTAAAATAAATCAATCAAAAAATTGACCGTTCAAAGTTTTTATAGTTGAATTGGTCGAACTGACTGAGTTTTTTAATAATTAAAAAATACTTGCTTTTTAAAATTAATTTGATGCTTTTTTTGAGACACCAAAATGTGTAAAAATAGGGTAATTATTTTATTCCAATAGGGTTATCTAGGTTTTATGAATTACATAAAATACCTAATAAAGTTTATGGTTGCACAAATATTAATTAATTCAAAGGGGAATATAACAATTAATTAAATATGTAGTGTAAATTCACACACATCAAATCTTTGATACTCTGTTCCATTAAATCTCATCTATATATTCATGTGAAAATTTACATAAATATGTGGATAAGATTTAATAGAATATGATAAGAACACCGTACCCAGATCAAGAGACCTGATACCAAATTCAAATGTTCTGCAACATTATAAGTGGCAACCTTTCTAATTCTAGCATGTTAATTCTCTTGATTAATTGTTTAATTGTCTAAAGATCAAACCTGCTTTGCAAAGAGATCTTCTTGGGATTTGATGTTTACATCCAACTTGCCTTAAAATATTTTGATAACATAACATATTTACGATTGATAATGCTAAATTAAGGTAACATGTGATGCCATATATTATAGAAAAGATGCACAATCAAAGCATTGA
>JAOQMS010000180.1:54248130-54264806 GCA_027563885.1 Erythroxylum longipes
AATTTTTATTAATAAAAATAGAAAATAAAAAAAATCTTTAATTATTTGTATATATTTCCTATATAAATAAAAATATAAATAAATACATTTTAAATACAAATCACATATAATAGAATAAAATTTTGTTATATAATTAATAATAATATTTTATATAATTAATAATAAATTGTATATAATTAATAATAAAATGATTAAACTTTTATTAAAATTTTTTATTTTAAAATAGAAAATACATAAAAAATTATTTTTCACGGTTGTGACTTGAACAACCGTGACTTTTTAATTAGACATAATTTCTATTTTAAAATCGTAGCGTTAAATCTCTTGCAACAACCATTTTAATATCAGGAATATAATAGTTATTTATTATACATTATATTTCAATCCATTCATCTTCCAAACAACATTTCATTACATTATATTATGAACCCTTTCATCCCTCCCAAACAACTTTTCACTATTTTACATTTCATTCCATTATAAGCCGTTCATTTCAGTTTAATTCTGTTTCATTTCATTATATTAATTAACATCCAACCAAACAAAATAAATTTTTATTAATTTTTATTTTCATAAAAATTGATTAGATATATTTTAAATTTTATAAGATATCGATTTTATTTCTATAAATATACGATAAATTTCATTTAATTTGTAATTATTTTTTATTTAAAGGCATTAATTATTAAATAAGTATTAATTATAAATAAATCATCATAATTATTTATTATTGGTTAATGTGTGCAAACCGACACAATCGTATCTCAATTATTGGGCTAATCACGAGGGATTGTCTTATTATATCAATTATTGCCCAACTTAGAAACCCTTAATGATAGGTTTAATTGTATACTTATATGTAACTAAAACGTACATTAAACTATTATAACACGTTTATGAACAATAAAGGAAGCTTTTTAAATGGCTAATTTTTGTTTTAGATATTAATTAATGAAAATGTTATAAATATAAATAAAATCCTATTATTACATTAGGTTAAAAACAATTATTATAGTAAGATTATATTTAACTTAGATCAGTATAAATCTTTTATTAGTTAAAAGTAAGATTGTATATTACTAAATTTATGCAAACTCTAAATATAAATAAAATTTTTACTTATCATTGTTATTGTTGCAATTGTGTAATCCCCGCTTTAAAATAATTGAAACAAAGTTAGATTTGTGAGGAAAAGTACTATCAAGCCTAGGGTTGACAATTCAGCCCTGACTTAGGCTAGGGCCATTTAGGCCCGAGACTCGACTGAAAGCAATAAAATAAAGTCAACTTGGTTCGAGTTACACCTATCGAGACATACAATTTAGGAAGATTTTTGGATGTTAGAAGTGTCACACGGTCGTCATCCCAAGCAGGTATGTGTTATTCTTTTTCATGTTAATTTTATATTAATGTAGGGTAGGATAAGTTGCATTTCTTTAACTTTTAAATAGGAATACATTCATCAGATACGCTTTTACTTTTCACTTATTTAATTTTTGTGATGCCTCTACTGGTATAAGATAAGTCTATTAGTTTTTTTAATTACATCAACCTTTTCTTTTATTATATTTATTTAATTAATTAATTTAAATTTATTTACCTACTTTTTTTAGTGCATCATTTTTAAATATTTACTCTTTTAATCTGCATTATTTTTTCATCGTCATATTTATATATGGGTCTATTAAAAACAACCTTTTTATTTTATAAGGTTAAAGTTACGTACTATCAAATTTCCCTAAATCTCACTTTATTACATGATTTTAAGCTGGGTGATTATGATAATAATGACGATGAAGATGATGAATCTAAGGACCAGAACACATGCTTGGTAGCCCATGATTGGGCCAGGCTACGGCTGCAACCGATTGTCATACTTAATCAAGCCGTGAAAAATTGTAATGAACTCCTTGTCAAAAGAATATTAAGTAGGGATTATATAATATTATGTTAAATTTTTTGATAATTTATAATCATAAAAAATTTAGAATAACACAAATTATAAGAGAAATTAGAATTTTTTAATTATTTTATTTGAAAATTAAGGTATGCATATTTAATTAAACAATTTTTTTAGATTTTGTCAATTAAGTTCAATTTACTATTTATTAAATTTAATTTTTAATTTACAAGTAAATTTAGTTCATTCATAATATTATTTGTATTTTTAATATTTTTAAATACACATAATTATAATATTCTAAATTTCATTAAACAATAAAAGACATTTTATCTACAAAATGAAAAAATCAAAATCAAAATAATAACACAATAATAGAGTTCCAAATGAAGACACACAAAAGGAAGACCAAGTCTACTTCAGGAAATCAATAGTATCTCTTAACCTCGAAGCAAGGCAATAGTAAAATTCCAAGAGATGAGTACTGAAGAAGCAAAAAGAAGCATCACCGGAGGTCTACTCGTGAAACCCGACTCCGCTGACCGGAAACTCTCTCCCATGGCTGCACCACCCGCCACCAAGAAAATCGTCATAAAAAATGCTGATATGAAAGAAGACATGCAGAAAGAGGCTGTTGATATAGCAATCGCCGTTAGTTCTCTGAGGAAACTTGCTTCAAATTTTGTTTCTTTTCCATGATTTGATTGTTTTTTCTTCTGGGTGTTTGTTAATTTTGTTGGTACTTGATTTGGGTTGGTGCTTTTTGGTTCTCAGGCTTTTGAGAAACACAGTGTAGAGAAGGACGTGGCAGAGCATGTAAAGAAGGAGTTCGACAGAAAGCATGGACCCACTTGGCATTGCATTGTTGGTCGCAATTTCGGTAATCCATTTTTACACTCTTTGCTGTTCCGGGCACTTCCCAATTGGATTTAGCTCAGATTTGGTGCTTGTTGTTGTGTTTCTTGGTAGACAAGTGAATTTGTGTTTCTTCATTCTTGGTTGGGTTCATTGATTGCTGGCAGAGCAGTTTTATGCTATATTTGAGGAGTAGAAGTTTCAGATCTATGCTTAGATTGGAGAATTCACATTTGTCTTCATTGCAGAGGCAGTAAAGGTTTATTCTCATTTAGCCTAGTTGATCTTTGACTCTAAGAGAAGTGGTTAAGAGTTTCTGCTTTAGGTTTCTAACTATTGACTTGTAATTGAATGCTTGAAGTGAAATGGTGATGTGATGAATATGAAGGTGTGATATTTAGCCGTGTGAAAGAGAATGATGTTCTTTTCATGACGTTTTTCTTTATAAAAGTCTAAGACATGGAAATACCCCGCATCACCATGTCATAGCATCCAATTTGGCAACCGAGTCTTGCAATAACAGAGTGCGGATGGAGCTTGAGAATAAGATAATGCCATGGAACTTAGTGTCGGTATAAGGAACTATGGCATAATATTGTCTAGACAGCTACTTTAGTGGTTTTTGTTTAGGTTTGATTTAAGTTTTCAGTTTGGTATTAGAAATTCTTTTATCCTGATCACCATTTGAGGTGGAGAATTTTAATCAGTAATAACTAGTTTGTGTTGATTAAATGGTTTGCTTGTGTTGATCAAAATGGCTTAGTTTCTGCTTCCTGTTAATTGGCATGGTTACACCTGTAGTTTTATGTCAAAGAAAGTTAAAATGATTTTCCTGTGACCATCTTTACTTTATTTTTTTGGGGACTGGGCTGTAGATCAAGAGACGTTAGTACTTGTATTTGTTCCACAATGCTGGAATATCTTTCCCTCACAATGGGGTCCTTGGCCCTGTATTATCCGTACGTGTAGTATTAGAAAGTAAATACTAAAAGACATAGTTACCTTGATTTTATTGCTTATGCCACTTGTAGAAATTCCAAAATAGCCTTGGTTCTTCTGAGACCTTAAGATATGTATTTTAAAGTAGGTTTTATTTTGAAATTGAGCTTAACCAAAATTGGGCTAAACGCGAGCTTAGATTATTTTATTGGCAGTTGAGACGGTTATCTAAATGCAACTCATTATCACATATCTCGGCAGTGTTACTTAATCTTGAATTTGTTTCATATGCTCCAGTCATATTTTGCGTGTGTTAGTGTTACTCGTTGCTCTTCAAGTTTAACTGTCTTATAGCTAGAGGTTGGCCGTACATTTTCAGTATACAACCTTCATTTGTTGGTTCTTTCTGGTATAGTTCAAAATAGATTGTGGCAACCACTGGAATAGAAATCTAGTATTGCTATATGTGGTACTACCTATGGAAGACCATCTATAATACAGAGTGTTCATGTAACTGAACTCTGAGATTTCTGATTAAACTGATATTTCCACACATTAAAACAAGCTCCAGTTCTGGTTAATGCTGCTGTTAATTTGAGTTAGTAGTTTAACTTGTTTTACTTAGACCTGACTGATTGAGAGCCGCATATTGAGGCATTTAACTATGTTTTATGGTGATATATCTAAACAGTGGGAAGGATTACTGTGATTTATGCACGACGCATGTCTGTTTCTTAAATTATCTAAACAACTCTTTTCGAGTGGTGAATGGGTTTTATATGAACATTTGAGATCAAAGCTATACAGGTACATCCGCACAGGACTTTTATTATCAGATGCGGCCAAGTGAGGTTGAGTAGCGTGTCAGCCAATTTGCTTTCCAGTTTAGGACTTTCATTAATTTCCTTTGTTTTTTTCCTGCTCTTTTTTATTTTAAAAAAAGTCTCTAGGATGCTTTCCATATGATTTTAGGGATGTAACTCTGTTGTAGTTCACTATAAAGCAGAGCAAAACAACTTCATAGAATTTGGATAGTACTAGCTTCATCTGTGTTTTCTCTATAGTTTAAGAAAGACTGACATGCATCCTCATCTTTATTGCTGGTTGCTTGAGGGCAAATCCTATCAGGAATATATTTACTCTCTATGTTTCAGCAACATTCTACATCTTTTCATTTAATTTTATCCGCTTCCAAGCACAGGTTCATACGTTACGCACGAGACGAACCACTTTGTTTACTTCTATTTGGACCAGAAAGCAGTTTTGCTATTCAAATCTGGTTGACCATGGTGGTTGGTGATTGCAAGAGAGTTTATGATGAAGCTATAGTTAGTGCCTGTATGTACTAATTGAAATCCATTGGCTTGAAAACTCTTAGCCAGACTATAACTTGTATATCTGTTTTCCACTTGAAATGTGGTTATACTTGGATATAAAAAATTTAACTTGTAACTAATCAATCTTATGTGTTCTTCTTTAGTTGCTGCTGCATTCTGTTATTTGAAAAGCTGAAACATATCTCGATTGATTCATTTAGTAGAGCAAAATAGGCGAATGCTTACTTTATACAAGAGTATATTATCCAAAAACAAAGAACAAAATCTATCTATCTACTTAGAGAATGCCAATATTCTTCAATCCATGATCATCATCTTATTACTTGCAAATTACGTGGTTGAGGGATTTTGAAGAATCCCTTAGAATTTGTTATATGAAAGTAATGAAAATTTGATACCAACCCATTTCCTTCTTATTTCTTCTCTTGTCTCATTCAATGCTTTAAGAATTGAAAGTCAAAAGAAGGTGTATATTCTTAGGGATGGTATTGGTACGGTAGGCAACAATCATCTCTTTTAAAAGGGCATAAAGGTGGGAAACCCTATTTATCCCATACAAAATTATTAGGTCCCCTTGTTAAGGATTCGATTAGAGTTAAACCCGTAATTACTATCTACTATCTTTCGAGTGCGTATTAAATAAATGATCAAACTCTTAATACACGGACACATAGAAAAGTATTAGATTCTTTGGTCCTAAGTCCTGCGAATCTTTTCCTTATACTTCTAAACTATATGAATTTCATTTAAGTAACACCTTTTAATCTAAACCATGATATTAGTAGTTCCAATACAATCACATTCACAAGCCTAAGAATCATAATAAGAAAAGCTTTTCTCAATTCATGTATAGTCTATTTAATAGAATGAAAATAGAATATAAATAAATATAATATTAACATTTTGTTATTTCAAATAAATGAAATAATTCATAATATATAATATAGTAAAATATTATTTAAATAAAAAATTTATAATGTAATGTAATATAAAGTTGATTATCATTTTATATTTATAAACTTTTTTATTTTTACTATTTATGACGAATATAAAACCTACTATTTTAACATGTTCCGTTCCATTTCATTCCATTATATTATAAACCCTTCTATCAAGAACAATATTACATTCTATTCTATTAATAAACTCATCTAAACGTAATCTTAAGATTGAGGTATGAAAGGGCAGTAGTGTTATTTTGGTGCTAGTAGAGAAACTAGGGCAAGTACATGCAGCCATGCAAATTAAGCATTATCCACTAAGAAATGCAAGAAAAGTAGAGTTTTGGACGTAAATGCCCATTTCATTATATTTTAAGCTTCCAAAACCCAATTGCAAAAGGACTGAGGGTGTGAATGTCATTTCCAAAAAGTAGATAGGTAGAAACTTGGAGCAAAATTATAGTACGAGGACTGAAAAATAAAAACAAAAATTACACCATTCTCTCGAGTCTTTCAATAGGCAAAGCCACCAGCCGGCGGGTTTCTGTTGCTTTTGCGGTGGCGAGAGGTGGCTGAGGAAGAAGGAGAAGAGGCAGAGGTTGGTTTGATGGCAGTCAGTGAACAGTTCTCTTTCCTTAAAGTCTCTTCCTCGTCCATGAATATCTGTCTGCACCTACACTCCACACTACAAAATGCTCTGTCCCCTCTGCATATACAGAGAAAGAACAAGTTCCGTTTTTAACACGAAACAACCGAAGATCTTTAGGCACATAGAAGAATAAACCAAAAAGATCCGAGTTTTGTGGAGAAAATGAGTTAAAAGAGAAGTCTTTACAGAACTAAGATCTGTATACTCCATGACCACTTACTTGTACATGTAGACATCTTCACCAGGCAAGAGCTTCTGTTTGCAAAGAAAGCATTGTTGAAGAAAAGATGGAACTGGGAAAGAAGAAGAAGAAGAATAAGAAGACGAAGAAGAAGGTGAAGGTGAAGGCTTGTTGATAACCATAGTAGCTTTGTTGATTACTTGTGGAGTTTTGTTGCTAAAACCACTCTTCTGGGACTCTAAGACTATGCTTAAACCCACCATATCTCATCATAAACAACTCTTCATAGCTAAATCTCTCAGTATATTTGTTGATATTGAAGAAGAATATGAAGAGGGTATGTGAAAATAAATAGAAAAGAGAGAGGAGGGAAGAAGGAAGAAGAAGAAGCAGAAGAAGAGTAGTACTGGTGGGTGGGTCTGGAAGAGCAGTACAAAGGACGATTAGCGTAGCCAGCGATTTGGCGTTTAGTGCCTATTCATCGCCACGTATCTGTTCTCTGTAGTTTCGATTTCATTTTCTCATTTCTACTTTCCTTTTTTTTCTTGTTTGTTGTTTTGTTTTCTTCTGTTCATTGTACGTTATGGGCTTTGAACAACTTTTAACTTATATGTATGGCCTATAGATAAATATGTAATTTGCATTTTTATTTTTTAGTTTAATTTTTGTACTTAATTTTGATATTATTTTATATTTTAATATTACTAAAAAATATTTATTACAGAAAATTAAATATACCAATAGGTTTAAATTGTCTAATTGTAATATTATATAAGCTAAATTGAGGATTAAGATACTATAAATTAATACAAATTTAATTATGTTAAAGTATAATATAATATGTTATAAATAACAAAATTATTTAAACATTTCAAAATAATTTACATTGGTATTGAATAAATATTTAAAAGTATATAATAATTTTTAATTATGTTTTTAAGTTATTTAATAAATTCTCGATTTATAACTATATAACGAATTCGTGTATTAATTTCTTTTTTTCTTAAATTTAAATGGCATGAAGTATATTATTAATAATTTTTAGCTAATCCTGATAAATTGTTAACAATTATTAACAAACCTTTTTTTTTTGGCCATGTTGTTGTTCTTAATCCTTTCACAAGTTACAAAGTGATATGGTACTAACAATACTTTAGGTGGCTATTTTGAGTCAATGGTCGTATCATTTCAGTTTCATTTGTTGTTGCATATTTGTCAATCCATCGCTTGATTTATTACAATGGTCGAGTAAAATATTATATATATATATATATATATACATATATATTATATTGTAATGTTGCTAAATAATTTATCAATAATGTAATATATTGAAATATTAACGATTTTAAGTTTATAAGGTCATAAGTCACGATGAATTCGACATTTATGTAGAATAACGCCCAATAAAAATCTCACTAAAATACGACGTGTGAGAAGGTTTAATGATATATAACTTTATTCTTATATAATAGGGAAGCTGTTTGCAAAATTGCCATTTACTTAAGGATTCAAAAAACAAGGATCTTTTGAATTTAGCACATAATTTTGTCCTAGCAAATTCAATTCTAGATAAATCAATTATTAATGAAAGGTAAATAATTCATTTATATGTATTATTTCTTGATAAATATATGGTTACAAAATCAACTTATAGATATGTTTATGATTTAACAAATAATAAATTGGTCTTACAATAATTAATAAATTACATGCTTTAAATAAATTAACATATTAGTGATTTATATTTAATTAATATAGTCGCTTCAATGCATGTGAGTCTATAAAAAACAATCTCTTTATTAAATAAGAGTAAGATTGTGTACTATCGAATCTCATCAAACTTTGTACTTTAGCGAGATTTTTACTTTTTTTTTTAACGGAGTAACTCGCAGCTACTATCCTTTAGATGCGCACTGAGTAAATCTTCAAATTGAAGCAATAATTTGTAAATTATACCAACTGAGTACTCCATATTAAACAAGTTATATACAACATACTCGATCGAAAAAATAAAAAAAAGGGTTCAAATATAAGATCTTTTAATCTTATACTCTCCACTCTATCACTTAACCATCCCAAAAACATGAGATTTTCACTTTGATATTGATGATGATTACGACAGTCGACTAAAATAACACATAAATTTTATATTTCTCTATAATTATTTGGATCATTCTCTTCAAAGCAATTCATATTTAAGTAATGTAATCAATATGAATGACACCTGTGTTTACTAAAAACTAAGAGGATAGACATAAAATATTGATAAGAACTACCAAGTAATTATTTCATGTAAATAATAATAATAAAACACTTGTCCCGTACATGTGAATATTAATGATTGGTTGAATAGTATGATTTCTTAAACTATACGCCAATGCTGACCAAATGGCTTATTCTATTCAAAGGAGATGAGTACATCCATGAATGGAGAGGTCAGTGCACAGCACGGACCACTCTTGCTATTAACTCTTTAACTTATAGGACAATAACACGTCTCTTTAGTCTTTAAACCTGACTTTGACCATAAAATGCATCCAACTCTGTACTTTTCAATATTTCATTTTCAGGCTTAGCAATTTCATGAGTAGATTTCCACTTAGATGACTAGGAGGTGATACCAACACCCTCTCTCTCTCTCTCTCTTGATAATAAGTAATTTATAATTAGGATATGAAACGTAAATCCTTCTTATTGTTTAAGAAATATTAAAAATTTTAAAAGATTTTTTAAAAATTGTTTTGATTTTTAGTTTTTTTATAAAAATATATTCCTTTTAAACTTCAGAAAAAAAACTAATGATAAAATATAATAACATAAACATCAAACAAAGTCGAATCAAATCATATTTATAAAACAATTTAAATCTGTTCTTAAACTTCAACCAAACCAATTAAATTTAACTAAAATTAATAATTTATTAATTTAAACCAAATTTAATTGAATCAAATCGAATTTAAAGTTATGTTTGATTAGACGAAAAGTTTTTAATAGAATGGAATAGAATGGAATGACTTATAATATAATGAAATGTAAATGGATGTAATATTGTTATAAAATTGTTAATTGGGAGAAATGAAAGGATTCATAATGTAATATAAAGAAATGTCGTTTGGATGAAGGGCTTATAATATAATATAGTGTAAAGTTGTTTATTGTTTTATATTTTGTCATAAACCCCCAAAATCAGAGATTTTTCATTTTTTACCGTTTAGGATAGAATAAGATATAATATAAAACTCTCTTCTTCTATCTCATTTCATTATAAATTCTCATCTCAAATGATAGAATAATATTACATTTCATTCCATTAACAAATCCCTAATCAAACAAAACCTAAGAGTTGAGTTGAATTATCATATTAAATAATATTTGATTAGTTCACCACTGATATTCATGTTGTGTGCATTGTAATACGTAGTATAGACCTTATTACGTACTCAGGATCATAAATGAAAGGGTTAAAAACGAAGAAAATAAGCAATACTTGATTTCGAGTCCATCTCAGATTCCAATGCTGTTTCCTTGCTCCAAACGATTACAAATCTCCCGGGACCTTTAAGGAAAGTGTTTCTCGTCACGAAGTTTAAGTCTTTCTATAGTTTTCTTAATACGCAAGCTCTCTTAAAGAGTCAGGGAACCGTATGCTTACGATTGATATGAGCAACTATAGAAGACCTTGACCTTTATACAATTTCCATATCGGGCTTCCCCATCACAAGGCCAATATAAATCATGTCCACACTAAAAAGGCTTCATTTTTTACCCGAATTTCAACCTATTGACTTAGATCATTTATTGAGTCACTTTATTACCCTTACTTGGATTAAATTATATAAGAGGTGAATGTCTTTTATCCTCGTAACTGTTATCTTCTAAATATGAATAAATTAAAAAAAAATCTATAATTACGTATTTATAATAATTTATTTAGAACTTAAACTTTTTTCAACCTTCTTTTTAATTTTGGATTAATAGAGGTATAATCACTATCAAATAGTTGCTAATAGCCACTCTATTTACCTTCTGATTAATGATAAATTATTAATTTGATATTTCAACTTAATTGGAACCTTAAATTTCAAATACTTAATTTTAAAATGTAAAATGTTTGACCAAAATAAGTTTGAAAATAGTGTCATATGTATGGATCCAAGACTTTAGACTATAAAGTTAGAAAGTTTGTTAATTCTAAATTCTCTTATATTTTAAAAATAATTAATTAATTAAATAATCTCAAACTTTTTTAGGATCAAATATTTTGTACCGGTTATGGTGTTGTTATCATTTTTCATTAAATCTCATTTATACATTCACGTGGATCTTGCATAAATATATAGATGAAATTTAATGGAACAGAGTTGAAACAGAATAAGTGGAATAAAGGATTTAATGTGAACTTTTTTAACCTGTAAAATAATTTCTATTGTACAGTTCCTCAGAGACTCGCTTAACAAAGTCGACTGATGACGCCTTTCGTGCTATGTTCATGAAAGATTTTTCTCTCTTTTAAATTTAATAATAAATAAATCAATCAATAAAATCAATAAAATATTGAGTAATTGTACACATCTTTAGTACAACATTGTAATTCAAAATAAACTAAGTCAAACGTACTCAGTCCATAAGACTTTCCGTTTTGCGGGATCTGAAGAAGGTTATAATTTATGTAACCTTCCATTTGTGTTTTTATAAAATGGTTATTTCTATAACTTAAAACTGGAAGCTTATGATCACAAAGAAACAATTTTGTCAATTACTTTAACGCTCACATAAACTAATTATGTTCATATTTGACTTGATTATGATCAAAATTAATTTTTAAAATTTTGAATTTTATAATTTGACCTAATTAATTAAAATTAAAACATTGTAATTTTATTTAAAACTTAAAGTAAAATAATATCTATATAAGGTATAATTAAATTATCTATAAACTTTTTAAAAAATGCCTATTCAACTTATAAAGGATTCGAGTATGATCCGATCTAATTATCGGATAAGAGGCCAACTAGATGACAACTAATTGTGGTTCGAAAGTGAAAATTCCAAAGTACATTGACGAAAATAGAAGTAAGTAGGCTAATAGATAAGCCCTTGATCAAGACTTTGCCCCCAAATTGCCTATTATTATGTCTTCATGGTCCCTACTCGCCTCTCACGAGTCACTCAGTGCCGATGAGGCCAATATTTTTTGAACACTTCGATCTTGGGGGAGTTGGTGATCATTGTAACCCAATAGTCGAAGTTATCAACAAATCTTACACACTAATCACCGCAACAACTCAAAAGAAAGTTTCACTAACATGCCAAGTTAAAAAAGTTTAATAGAGCCTAATGTTACTTGTTACTGATAGAGAAAATACTTTAGATAAATCACATAATACACCGTCGTCGTCGTCGTTTAGCTCAAAATTCCGCGATAAAGTAAAATTTAGAGAGATTTGATAGTACGCAATTCTATCTCCACATAGTAAAGAGATTGTTTCCAATAGACCCACTTATAAATGTGATGATAAAAAAGTTACGCAAATTATAAGAGTAGATATAAAAACTGATATAATAATTAAAAATAAAATTAATTAAAATTGACATAAAAGATAATAATAAGAATAAATCAATACATATGAATAAAATATAAAATAAGTAATACAATCAATATAGAAGTATTAGGCTAAATATAAGATATAAAACTTGTAGAAAAAATATTCAAAAGACCTACTAAGAATTTCTCTATGTGAGATCTTTATTTATTTTTAAGTACGTCAAAATTTTTTATTGAAGGTCATGTTTTTGATAAATTCTAGCAAAGTCATATCATTTTTCAATCACTTTTTTCTAATCTTCTTTCATTTTTTGTCTCCTATTAATATGTTTAAACCAGCTCAGCCTCGTCTCTCTTAATTTTTCATTAATACTAGTCATTTTTACTTTGTATCTTAAATTTATTATAATAAAATCTGAAAAATATTTTATGCTAAATGATCATATAAAATTTATCAGGGTTATTATATGCTAAATAATCATATAAAATTTATGAAGATTATTATATATTAATTCTATTAAATTAATTTTATATAAATTCACTTTTATTATGGTAAAAAAAAATTATCGTCTTGGACTTGGTCTAAATTGTATTAGTGAAGAATGTTATATATAGAGATATCAATAGGCCAGGTTGGGCCTGAGCTCCCCCTGGTTTAGTCCGGCCAGACCTTTGGTCATGATAACCAGTGACCCAGCCCGTCAATTTTTTTAAAAGAAAAACTTCCAAACTATGGGCCGAGTCAAAAACAATGTCGTTTTGGAAGTAACAGTCAAGACTCGATCGACCTCAACCTCTAACTTGATCAACCCGAGTTCAAATCGAATTAGGCGAGCCAAGTTGAGTTTGACATCTCTAGTTATATATCAGACAAGATAAGGAAAGAAACAAGTAAGCACGTCCTTGTAAAATGAAGTGTACATCTCCTTATTTGTCTTATAAGATACTTGCGTTGCAACTAAAAAGAGCACTCGAGATTAAGATTTGGGAACAAAACAATGGTTCGTGATGGGAATGCTTTGTTGACAAAAGTTACCAAGTTGGAATCTCTCTCTCTCTCTCTCTCTCTCTCTCTTTATTTTAATGTATTCCTTTAAGAATATTTGTTGATTTTGAAGTAGAATCTATCTTTTTTAATTTAAAATTTCTACAATATTAATAAAATTGATATTGTTTCATAAATTTATATTTTAGAAAACAGAATTAAACCTTTTTCAATAATTAAATTAATTATCAAATCTTGAATTTTAATACTTATTATGTATTTTAATAAAAGAGAATCTTGAATTTAAATATAAATAAATTATTTAATAAAGAGAATAAATATTACATTTATAAAAATTATAATTAGGATTTGAAAGTGATTAAGTTATTAACAAAGTCCAAAAGCTTGAGATCGATGAAGAAATAGAGATGTTAATTTTAGCTCGATTTGATCCAATTTTAATTTGGGGTTAATCAAACTATAGGTCAAAATGGTTCGACTGTTGTCTAAGTAGAACAACAAAAATGAGGTCAGTTTATAATTTTTTTTAAAAAATAAGAATGACTTGGCCTGACTTAACCATTAACACCCTTGGAAAGAAAGATAGATGAGATAAGTAGGAGTGATTTAATTAATCTTAACTCCTCACTTCAGGCTCTCATGTGTAAGAGGTTTTCAGTTTGGAGTTACCAAAAAGGAGGAAAGAGAAGAAATTTTTTTCTGTTGGTGATTCTCTAGCTCCTTGGATATGCTCCTTAGCCTGATCATTACGGACGTCTCACTTCCAACGGCAGTGTGGAAGTTGGAACTACTAGAAAACCTGATATTAAGCAGAGTAACTGATCAATCAATAACTGACCAATCGATATGTAAATTTACCTCCTTTAAAACTTTTAAAATGGGATCTTAAAAGCTTAAGATTACTATGATAAAACTAGGTGCATAATGTACATAAATTAAAAAAAAGTAGATAAAGAGTGGATAATGGGGGGATATATTGATATTTGCAATTATTTATTGTTTTCTTAGTCATTTATGATATTCCCATCTTTCAAAAAAGTTAATGTTAGATTTGATGTGGTACCTACCACATCATTATATATTTTTGAATTATAGTTTTTAAAATATTTTTTTTCGTACAAGTGCTTTCCTTTCCTAGGAAAAAGACATCATTACCCATTTATGGAGATTTTACCAAAAACACTAGCCAATATTTTATTTTAAAAATGTTGTTTGGTTTTATAATAATTAATCATATTTACACTGGTAGTTTTGAGGAGGTCCAACCTTAATATTACCAATATAAATATTTCTTACATATTATTGAATTTTTTTGTATTTTTTAAGTTGTTATTGTTGTATATTTATATTGATTTAATAAAACTTAATGTGACAGAAGAAACACATAATAATCTTTACAAATTTTGAAAACAACTTCTTTACTAATTAAGGGTAAAGTTACATACTATTAAACCTTTCAAGATTTCGTGTCTAAGTAAGATTTTTATTGATTGTCGTTATCGTAAAAATTATATAATCAATTATAACATCTTTTAGGTATGGTCTTGAATCTTTATTTATCATATGACCTAAAATACAATATAACAAGTAAATTGATTAAAAGAACTCTAGTGCTCTAGTCAACTCCCTTTGAGGTTAGGATTATGTTTAAATCATCTTTATTGGCCCTATACATTAGTAGTGGAGAACAACCAAAGTAGTGAATTAGTGATTAATCATCTATCTTTTTTTCTCGTTTATTTCAATAATTTATAAGAAGATAAGAGATTATTAAATTATGAACTTGAGACAATCTTTTCTATTATTAATTTTTAAAACATATATTAAGTAAATTATGAGATGTAATATTAAATTATTTTAAAGTTTTAAATCATAACATGCTAAATTTATAGTTGAAGATTTAGTTTATATTTTAATATATGTAAATAAAGGAAATGCCAAAAATTCAATTAAATTTACAATATGTTAATATTTATTAGTTGATTAATATTTATTCACAAAATACGTTATAAACAAATTATAGTCATGAAATCATAATTAATGTACTTATTTTTATTCTAGAAAAATTTTAAAATTTCATTGTTAAATTTTATATAAATATATATTAATTTCAATAGTGAATTTCTAAATGTTTAATACTTATCTAAAATTTCATAAAAAATGAATTAATATATTTTACTAGTGTTTTTTTATTTGAGGTTTGGAAGCAAACACTTCATGAATGGACTTTAGGACTCTATTGGGTCCTTGGGCTTAATTTGATAAATCGAAGCCCATTCTTTCTTTTTTTTATGGGCTTCATACATGCATAAGTTGTTCAAGGTGCATCCAAAAACCAAAATTCAAATTAATTTATATAGCTAATTTAAACTATTTCTTCCTTGCAAAATTCCTACCAAAATATATTAAAAAGGTTCTACCGATTTAAT
Organism: Erythroxylum longipes; assembly: GCA_027563885.1. Classification (NCBI taxonomy): domain Eukaryota; kingdom Viridiplantae; phylum Streptophyta; class Magnoliopsida; order Malpighiales; family Erythroxylaceae; genus Erythroxylum; species Erythroxylum longipes. The sequence continues at coordinate 54,263,916 of JAOQMS010000180.1, forward strand.
AGTAAAATATTAAACAAGTTAACTTTTCGGGTTAGTTTTAAAATTTTTGGTTTGATTTAGTTTAATAATCTTTGTTATTAAAAACTGATTATTTTATTAATTAATAGATTATATTTCATAAATTAATCAGTTTTTTATAACACAAAATAAATTGATTAATTTTTATTTAACAATTTATTTTTTAATTAAAATTTAAATATTTTGACAAGTAAAAACGTTCTTTTTAAATCATATTTTCAATTCTTTAATTATATTCAATAATCAACCAATTTTATAAAGGTCTAATACCGATTGAATTATTCAAATCTTAAATCTCTTGTCTTATCGGCTTAACTTTCGATAAAATATAACTTTTAGTAATAAAAATTATTAAAAATTTTAAATCATTTAGATCAACGAATTCGACTTTAAAAAAATTTAAACTAAACCTAATCTATTAACTTTAGAGGGGATCGGGTCGGGCCAACCTTCCGGTCCTTAATGAGTGGCCATCGAAAAGTTAAGACATATACTATGACCCTGTTTGGTTGAGGGGTTGATAATGTAACGAGATGAAACATAACACACATCCATCGGAAGGTTTCATGTTACATTCCATTCTATCCTAAATAGTGAAAATAAGAAAACTCGGATTTGGGAAGTTTAAGATGGAACGTAAATTAATAAATACATACTACCTAATATACTCTCAATAATTTTTCTTAATCTTAATTATTTTTCTAACCCTATTTTTTTTCTAGACTCATTTATTACGATTCACAAGCTTATCATCCTCAATAATATTTTTATACCATTAATAAAAAAAATTATATAATTAATTTAAAATTTTTAATAAAATTTTTATTAATAAAAAATAAAAAATATGTAAAAAAATTATTCTTTAATTATTTG
>JAOQMS010000180.1:54264906-54275853 GCA_027563885.1 Erythroxylum longipes
TAAAAAATATGTAAAAAAATTATTCTTTAATTATTTGTATATATTTCTATATAAATAAAAAATAAATAAAATTTAAATATAAATCACATATAATATAATAAAATTTATTAAATAATTAATAATAATATTTTTATACAATTAATAATAAATTTTATATAATTAATAATAAAATAATAACACTTTTATTAAAATTTTTATTATTTTAAAATAGAAAATAAATAAATAAATCTTAATTTTTTAATTAGACATAATTTTTGTTTTAAAATCGTAACGTTAAACTTCTTGTAACAACTATTTTAATATCAATAAGATAATAGTCATTTATTATACATTACATTTCATTCTATCCATGCTCTAAACAACATTTCACTAAATTATATTATAAACCCTTCTGTCATTTCCAAACAAATTTTCACCGTATCATATTATATTATATTATATTATATTATATAATAAAACGTTATGTTTTATTATTTTGTTCTATTTTATTCCATTAATTACCATCCACCGCAACCAAAACTAACCGATTACTTCCGATTCTCTAGCCTCTCAAACTTTATTCACAGTTGACAAAACGAAAGCGTCCCCTGTTTCCAAGTGAAACAGAGTATGTGAATTGGGAATTGAAGCACACCTATCCATCCGGCTACAGAGCTAGCACGAAACTTATGATTACTTGTTTCATTTACTGGAAACGAATCCATTTATGTTCTTGCACTTTTCAGAATCAGAACGTGTCCTGCACTAGTTTTCTCTCATGGGATTTTCGTCAAGCGCAAAGTAGTAGAACAAGTGAATCCTAAACAAGGTCCAATAAACATAAGGAACATTACACTACATAGTCTCAATTAGTTATGTCATTCTAATAATTCCAATCTGAGGAATTAAACCCTTAATCTGTACATGTTCTTCCCTGAAATTTTCAGATATTAAACATCAACTTGTTTCAGAAATTGTGTTTGTACGTTACCCTGCTCAGATACAAGAGTTTGGTCTGCATGTGCAAAGGAGTCACTCTTGCCCACCAAGTGTTTGGCCTTTAACGACTCTCTTTCCCAATCTGTCTTGTAAACCACCACTAGGATTGAGACCACACATGTAATTTGAGCTGTTAGGAGACCATAACAGAGACCCACCAACCCTAGTTTCGAAACAAAGGCTAAGACTATGGCTACCGGTGCACCCACCAAGTAAAACGAGTAAAAGTTGATTCCTGCCCCAATACAGGGCCTGGCACTTCCTCTCAGAATCCCACAACTTGTCGTTTGAGGACAGTTTGCGAGCTCACACAGACCAATAATTGGTAGTACAGTCATTGTTAGCTCAAGAACATCACCATCCGCAGAGAAAACTTTACCCCATGGTTCTCTCCCTAAGGTGGTCAACAACAACCCGAGTAATGAACTGAGTAGAGCGAGTCCTATGGCAACCACCGTGGCCAAACGTGCCTTGTATGGTCTTCCAGCTCCAAGCTCGTTGCCTACTCGTGTAGACACTGAAGCACTGAGTGATGTTGGTAATGTGTACATGAGGGAAGTTGTTTGAATCACTATAGCTGAAGCTGCTAGAGCAACTCGTGGTTTGTCCAAGTAACCTGCGAGAATCGTCATAAGTTCGTACCACCACCACTCTAAACAAACAGCTACACTGCTTGGTATGGCCAATCTAAGCAGAACCATCCATTCAGCTCCAAGGGAAGTTGATGATGAAGACTGTAACAGCGGTTCTGGTGTTTCTGAAGAGTCCAGAGACTGGTCAGGTGTGCGAGTAAAGTAGATGTAACTCAGAAGAAGCAAGAGGGTGTTGAAGTTGGAGATAGAGTTGGAGATTGCGATTCCAGGGACCCCAAAAGAGAGAGTGAAAGCTAGGAATATTGTGATAGGGAGGTGAAGAAGAGTAGATATGAAAGTGCACCACATTAATGGCCATGTGGTCCCTTTGCTACGTAAGTATATGCGTAGAGGGTGAAGAAGACTATTAGCCATAAGGTCAGGGACAGTGAAGAGACAGTACGAACTTGCAACGCCAGTTATATCAGGGTCCTGATGGAGACTAAGCATGAGAGGTTTGAGGTTGACCCATAGAAAACCAATCGGTACTGAAGCCAAAAGTAACATGAAAATCGTTCTCTTCAGACAAACAAACGCTAGGGACATGTTTCTTGAACCAAAAGCTTGACTACACAGAGGCTCCATCCCCATGGCCAGACCTGAAAGCACCGAGTAACCAGTGATGTTGGTGAAACCGATAGCTAAAGCACCACCAGCAAGCTCCAGACTTCCAAGCCTTCCCATGCAAACAACCAGGACCATGTTCTTAAAATAACCGACCAAGCCCATGGTCGCTATCGGGAAGCCTATGTCTGCCATTTTCTTTAGCTCCTGCACCACCTAGTCAATATCCAAAACAGAAGAGATAATAAGCAAAGAAGAAGACATGATAAAGAATCACAGAGAGACAGACAGAGAGAGAGAGTTAAGCAGATTCTTATTTGTTTTGTGTTATTAAGATATTGTATTGTACCTCCGGCATTGTCGGGTACGTGTGGGAACTCTGTGTTGTAAGAAGCATCCTTTTTTTTTTAATTTTCTTATTTGTTTGTGCGTTTTGAGAGTTGGAGAGAGCAAACCTTTTGATCCTTTACATTTATAGAGAACTGATCAACTTAATGGGTGGTGGGTAGGGAAATTGATGTTGATGGGAAGGCAAACCTTACCTATAATTGTTAATTAAAAAGTATAAATTAAGTTATATAATTAAAGAAACAATTTCCTTTTTTAGTTCCTTTTTTTCCTATTTTAGTTGTTATTAATTTAATTGTCAAATTAATTAAAAATTAAAAAATCATTTTCTTGCAACTTAATAAATAATTTTCTTTTATGTCCCCACTCTTAAAAGTAATAATCTTTACTAGGAATTAAATTTAACCAACCATAAATATATAGTTGAATAATCTTTAACTTCTAAATTTCTTAATCTTTTATCATATATACTAAATTATAATTTTTTCTAATATATAGTATATATTAAAAAAACTCTTACTTTTAGTGGTATTTTTCATAAGAGCTAGATTTCCGAACCTTCATACAGATCGATATATTATTAACGGAAAAAGAGATTAGTTATTGACTACAAAATTCTAAATGCTTTCTTACGATATGATAAATTCTCAATGTCGAAGATTAGTATGCAGGTACTATTTTTGAAGGAAACTACATATTAGTTTGATCAAAACTATAGAAGAGTTATTGATAATTATTTTTAAATTTTGAATAATTTATTTATAATATAACAAATCACAAGAAAGATCAAGAAATTTTACCCCGTTTATGACTATGGAAAATTAGTGAGATTCAAGTTATTAGATTAGTAAGCGACTGTTTCGTTATAAAAGTTTAAGCTATTATGTGAGACCAACTTAATTGATTTTATATATTCATTAAGATAGATATTAGTGTAGCAGGCCCTATGGTTGAATCCTTAAATCTCTAAACAAACCAATGTTACGTTATGCTGAATAATAAGTGAGTAATAAGTTTTGAATTCACAATTATTTGATCACAGAAGCTCTGATATTATATTAAGCGACTATTTTATCACAAAAGCTTAAGTTATTATAGGAAGTTAACTTAATTGATTTTTTATATTCACTAAGATAAATATTATTGTAGCAAGCACTGTAGTTGAATCCTTAAATCTCCAAGCAAACAAATGTAAGAAACTTGTTTTCTCATTAGTGTCCGATTAAGAAATGTTCTTTTTATATCTATACATATAAAAAGTATATATATTCTAAGTGACGTACAAGAATTAAGAAGATCCCATATATAAAGCCCTCGTTTTAACCGTGTGATGTATGTTATATATATACCCTACTATTCCAATCTCAGAATTTGTCATTTTCCAAAATATAATCCAACATATCCACTTCCCCATCCGCAAGACGATGATCCAGAATCACCTGAATGTGTCTCCACGTGAGGGAATTCCATCACCCATCCATCCATCCATCCATCCATCGATCAATCATGAAGTTTCGAGTTTGATCGGATTCTCCATCGTCTTTGAGACTTTAAATTCACCAGGATAAAGTCGACACATGGAGTGGAATGGAATCGCAACTTCCACATGCAAAACCTAGCTAGATCTAATGTGCTCTCACGTGAAGAAGAAGACACGCAAAACCTGGAGGGATTGAATGCTTGTGGTGCCTGCTGCCTGCAAAAGTTGGAAGAGTTTTAACAAGACAGGTATTGATGATGATCAGATTCCAAGATACTTTAAGGAATCTTCATAATAATATAGAAAGATTTTGTAATTTAAAGTCTATTAACAAATTTCATCATATTAATATTGAGATAAGAGATAAATGCAAATTTTTAAAATTTTTAATTAAATAATTTTAATAACGTTAATTTTATTAATATTTTATTAATTTGATTAATAAATTTTTTTTACACGTAAAAAATAATAATCAATTAATAATTTAAATAAATTATTAACATTTTTACTGTTTTGAGATGAGTTGTTAAGATACTAATTACTTAATTAAAAAATTTAGATACTAAATAGAAAATTTCAAAAAATTAGACACTTGTATTGCTTGAGCTTGATGAGATGCTTAGAGAAATCTTACTAATAATACCATCTTAAGAAAGATATTGATCCTTAAATCACATTCTTAACAGGCCGTTTAGAAATTTTCGAATTGGATTCATTAACGAATTGGATTCAATTATATTTGTGGGATTGAATTAAATTCGATTTATATTGTTTGGAATAAATCTATAATTATTAGAATCAAGTTCAACTACGTTGTTTGGAACACTATAAAAATAAATTCAACTACTTCATATGACTTTTTTATCTTTAACTAAAAATAATATGTAATCAATGTGTGTATGTTTTTTAGTAATTTGTATATTTATGAAGTGTATATTTAGAAAAAGAATTTTTAATGTTTTGAAAAGAATTGAGTCTTCAATTTACACACCAAATAGAACCATTTGATATGTGAATTGAATTCATAAAGAAAATGAGATTTAATTACGTGGTTGAATTCAAATCATCTCTTTTTTAACATTCTAGATGCATGAATTGAATTCAATTACATAAAATTAATGAATTGAATCCAATTCATTAGATTCCAATCGCCTGTAACTAAATTATTCCAAATCGAACCACAAGCTCCATTCAACTGTTATTTACTTCAGTGTTAACATTTATCTTTGTAACTTACTGATCAAATAACCACTGAGTTGGAAGATTGGAGGAACAAACTCTACCACTAACGCATGTTATTACCAATTTCAGTAGCTGAGTGACACAGATCAAAAATCGGAAGGTGTGTCAGCATCAGAAACAAAGCTGAAATTTAGATTGCAAAAGAAGCAACAGCCTTCGTATCCACATGTTTATATATCTATATACATATATATATGCATAAGCTTAAGGGCCAAACCTAAGTTAGTTCATGTTTTGAATTGGAGCACGCACCATGTCTTTTAAAGCTACTACAGCCAAACTTTCTTTCTATATCAGTTTCTACGTTTCTTCTTGGTTAAGCTTGGTTTTATTTGATTTTTGATAATAAGGGAGCGATCTGTATGCATTATTAAAGTAAACCATTTTTGTTTTATCGCTTGCACGTTTCTTCAATGTAGGCCTTACTCTTAATTAATAGTGAGACCAAGATGAATATCATGCGTTAAGATGTCACATAAATGCTAGCTTTTGGATAATTGAGTTGGTATAAAAACAATGTTAATGATAGATACATATTAAACCCTAATACAAGCAAAACATTTTCTCAATTAAGGAGATAAATAACGTCGGTATAAAAACTTATATTGTATTCAAACTCTATCATAATACACTTTAATCTAAAATAACGAATTTAGACCTTGGTTCAAGAATTTCATAAAGACCAAAATTATTTTCTATTAACTAGTATTAATTATATCAAACCCTAATAAATCTAAATTTAATAAATAATCAAACAAGTAAAAATTTGTTACGGTTTGATCTAATTGTAAGGTATAAGACTTGGATCTCACAATGATTAAATATAAAGTTGGTATGAGATTTATAAGGACTTTAAGAGAGCCACACCCCAAAAGATAGCTTGTAAGGGTGTGGTTTTTTTAAAGTCTTTATCAATTAATATCAGAGCTGTTTTTAGAGTGGTGACCCACGAAGTGGTGGTACTGAAAGTGCCAACCGTGACCAATAAGGATCTCGGAGTGGTAGCCGATGGAGTGATAACCTGGAAGTGTCAGCCGTGACCAACGAGGACGTTGGTCTTTATGGGAGGACCAATGTTACGGTTTAATTCAATTATAAGGTATGTGACTTGAATTCCATATTGATTAAATACAAAGTTAGCGTGCGATTTATAAGGACTTTGGGCTCTCCACCCTTTTGCCATAAGGACTAACGTCTTCGTTGATCATGGCTGACACTTTCAGGTCACCACTCTATCGGCTACCACTCCACCCTCACAAGCTAGCTTTTAGGGTGTGACTTTTCTAAAGTCTTTATTAATTGGTATCAAAGCTAGTTTTAGAGTGGTGGCCCACCGAGTGGTGGTCTGGGAGTGCCAGCTGTAATTAACGTGGCTGTAACCAATAAGGATCTCGGACTGGTGGCCCATGGAGTAGTGACCTAGAAGTGTCAGTCATGACCAACATGGCCGTGACCAACGAGGACGTTGGTCCTTATGAGGGGATCAATGTTACGATTTGATCCAATTGCAAGGTATGAGATTTGGATCCTATATTGATTAAATACAAAGCTGGTGTGAGATTTATAAAGACTTTGGACTCTCTACCCTCACAAGCTAACTTTTGGAATGTAGCTCTTCTAAAGTTCTTATCAAAATTTTTCTAAAAAATTATGATATACAACGTTTTAATGAAAATTTACATACCTCTTTAAGTGTTTAGTTTTACAAGGTCATCGAATAGAAGATTATAAATTAAACCCAAATCATATTTTAACTCTATTATAACAAACTTTAGATAGCGAGATTACACCTAGATCCAAGAATTTCAGACATATCAAAACCCATTCTATATCAACTAATATTTGATTATAACATACTTGTTCTGCTGATTGGTAATAAAGCTCCAATATTGGATGTCTATATCGGACCAAGTTTGTCAAGGTTTGATGGACACAACTAAGAGTGTAACGACATAAGTATAGTTTGTTAAGAGGTGGTCTAATTGCATCTTCTGTCCAAACATGGTGGATAGAAGTTCCTAATCTCGTCACGGCCTCACAAATATTGTTTCTCTGATGATAGTCTAATTCAGCCAACCACCAAGTACTGTACGCTAGTTGATTAATTATAGATAACCTTATGCCCCACTTAATTAATCCAAACCCTTTTTTTTGTACGTTGGAAAGCTCAAAATTCCAAAAAAGAACTTAATTTTGATCAAATACTATGGCTTAAACATCTTATATTATTGAATTTATTGCCTCCATGTAACCAAATGGTTGTGTGATTGAAATTGTTTATTATAAAATTTGTAGACAATACTTTTATTTAGGGATTTGGATTTTTAAAAAATAATGGGATTTTCACCTTTTTATATGAATCTTTATTACAAAAAACTACATCAAACTATTTGCTGACTTGTTAACAAAATTCATCATCATAAATATCATCGTACCCAGTCTGAAATTCCACAATAAAGCAGAATCTGGAGAGCTCTGATAGTACGCGGCCTTATCCCTACAGAGTAAAGAGACTGTTTCCAATAGACTTACATGCAAATATGACAATGAAAAAAAAATGATGCAGGTTAAAAGAGTAAATATGTAAAACTGATATGCTAAAAAAATACGTAAATAAAATTAAAATAATTGAATAAATAAATAAATAGAATAAAAAAGAATAAAAAAGGTTGATGTATCAAGTTAATAATAATAATAATAATAATAATAATAATAATAATAATAGACTTGCCTTATACTGGTAGAGTATAAGACAAAATTATTTAACTTTGTTAACCAAATTATTTAAGACAAAGTAATAAATAACAACAACAACAGCTCCTGTTAATAATCTTACTAACACGTGAGGTATGGAGAGGTCCAATAGTACACAGCTTTACCTCTAACTTGAATTTTAAAAAAAATTATAGGATTATTTTCATTTTTATATGAATCTTTATTATAAATTTTTTTATCAAATTATTAAATAATTTAATTAAAACACGTAATTCTCCAATTATTGCATATTTTTGGAGAATTTATTAAATTTGTGTAGCCAACTAGAGATCCTTTATTACTTCTAACAACTCCATTAATTACTTTCAACCTCAAAACATTTATAAATGCTTTGTTTTATGATCTAGTGTTTTTTTTTCATTTTTTAAGAACTCCAGAACATATCACCTGTTCCGTTTTTTCTGTTTGAATCTATTTCATCCACACATCTACATGAGACTTATATAAATATATTTTAATTATAAGCTCTTTTTTCTTTAATTAATTTTATTTTTTTCTTTAAATGAATTAATGTGCATAACCGAAGGATATGAAGAATCATATTAAAGACTAACTATCAAAACTATCTTTTTGTCACACTTAACGGGAACCATACATGTGCTTCTAGTTACACCAAATGACCCAAAGGAATCAAACCTTTATCGACCATTATTGCACCCACTTTCGATAATCTTGTCGACAACTTTGCATTTCAATCACTTCTATTCAATCCTTTCCAAGATGTGATCATGTAAATTTTCAAAAAAAAAAAAAAAGATGTGATCATATTACATATACCTTCCCAACCAATTACAACAAAATATCCCAGCCTGCTCGGACTTGCTTGGCAACGACAAAATATATAATGTTGTAAGTAAGGCTGTATTTGAATCTGCGGTGCGGTGGGAATAAGTACTCATCCACCGTAGTTTTCAAACGCAGTCACACGTTAGGATTTGCGGCCTACAACCGCAAGTTGGAGAAAATTGCAGTGCTACCGCAGAAATAGATAAGCAGAAAGGGGGCTGCGGCAGGAAACTGTTGATGCGATGAAAATTTTACCTTCCAATAATAACCTCATGATATTTTAGTGTTTTCTATTATACCCTTACTTAATTAATAGAAGGAAGTTTTTGTTAACAGTATTTAAGTAAGGTGAAATATTTTATTTGCTAAATTTATTTTATTTATATTTTCTTATTTTAATTTAATAATTTAATATTATAATTTGAATTTATATGATTAATAATGTATTTTTTTGAAATATTTATTTACTAAGTTTATTTTATTTATATTTTATTATTTTAATGTAATATTTTTTATTTATAATTTTAATTTTATATGATTAATAATATATTTTTAATTATTTATACAATAATTAATAGTTTATTAAATCAATGGATTTTTTAGTCATTTTATCTCTTTTTAGCAACGACAGCTGCACTTGCCAAACACCTATTTTTACGTTTCAGCAGTTATCAAAACAGCAATCCCAAACACATAAGTACTTATTGAAAACAAGTACTTATCATTTCAGCATATTATCAACCGTCACCACTCCCCTAAACCAAGCCTAAGTTATTTCTAGATGGTCGTGCGAAAAAAAAGGACTTAATTAATTCTTTAATTTTTATCAAAAATTTTAGTAATATCCTAAATTTTATTTGCCTCGTCTTAAATTATAATTACATAATAAAAATAAATAAAATAAACTTTTGTCGGGATTATTTTTTCTTCGGTTTAATTTTTTAAATTTTAAAAATTATCATTTATCTTCTTTTTATCTATCATAAGATCCTTTCTATCGTTAATTTTTTAATCTATTTATAACTATATAAGAATTGAAAACAATCCCTTTACTAGTTAAGAGTACTACTAGACTTTCTCATACTCTGCACTTTAGCGAGATTTATATTAGGTGTTGTTGTTGATGTTGTATAACTATAAAAGAACGTTGTATTAAAGCTTTTAATAACACAACATTTTAGGTATAAAATAGGTGAAAAAATATATTTTGATGGATGGATTTGTATGTTAGTTAAATAACACCATAAAAGAATAAAAAATAATTTTCTAAATAACGCCATAAAAGAATAAATCTTCTTTTTAAAATACGACTTCCGTTCTTAATAAAACGACGATAAATCTCATAATTTATGAGAGATTCCGAATAATACTTTGCTCCTCATAAAAGGAGTTAGTTCCTCATATTTTAGAGAAAACAGAGTGAGTGAACGGTTTGATGTTGGAGTTCTTGCATGCAAAGGCATGGAAGACAGTCTTTGGTGATTGTCCGAGGAAATCCCAAGTGGGAAATCACTTCATAGATCGCATTATCTCAAGTCTTAAAAAGTTTTGGGGTTTCAGTCCCTAAACCAAAAAACTGCAAACCCCACGGATGGAGTTGACATTTTGATGCCATCTCCTTGTTCTTTCTCTTGCATTGCATGGCCCCCGCCCAAAGCGTTGGTTGCCTGGTCAGTGTTTTCTTCTGGCTGCATCAAAAGTAAGATAGACAAATTTGTATCCAAACGTACACCTTTAGATAAGGTATTGATGTATGAGAATATTGTCCCGAAACAAAAAGATAACTAAGTACATGTTTAGATGAGTTTTAGGAGAGGGAATAAGTACTTTTTTTAACCGTAATTTTTTTTTTTGTTTTTTTAATGAGTGTTTGGTTGTAAACTAAAAAAATTTTTTTTTTAATAGATGTAACTTTTTTAACAGATAAAATACAGCTTTTTAAGAAGCTCAACTTTGAAGCTTCTAAAAAAAAGTGCTTTTTTATATAGATTTTTCAGATCAATTAACGACCTTATTTTTTAGTCCTTTTTACCCTTATGTTTTACACATAATTTCTACAATACCCACAAATACATCTTTACGTTTATTTTGAGATTTATATAATATTATTTGACTTTTTTATATGTTTTAATATTTATTTTT
>JAOQMS010000180.1:54275953-54288225 GCA_027563885.1 Erythroxylum longipes
GATTTATATAATATTATTTGACTTTTTTATATGTTTTAATATTTATTTTTGATATTAGTTTTACTTATGTTATAATCTATACAAAAGATTTGGGTAGATATATTTTTCATTTATATTTCATATAGTTTAAAATTATATAATAATTAATATATTGTGCTTTGCATATTGTTTAATATATTTTAAATAAGATTTATATGCACAAATAATTTTTATTAAAAAATATAGTTAAAATTAAAAGTGCTTTTAGTTTTATGTTGTCAAACAGTCTATTGTATGAAGCTCTTTAAAAAAAGTTTTTTTCAACTGACAGCTAAATAGCCAACTAACTTCTTATAAGAGCTCTTTTTATAAAAGCTCTACTGACAAAAGCTCTACTAATATAAGTTCATCCAAAAAAAGATGTCTCTTTTAAGTAATGAATTTTAGGGAATGAATGGCACCTAGCATAATCCACATTTTTAAGTTTTATTATTATTGGGTATTAAATTGGGAATAATCATGTTCTATTGTTCTTATTTTTAAAAATAAGAGATGCAAATTTCGCTTGTATTTTTATTTATTTTATATGAATATTTTATAAATTATAATTTTGAAATTATTTTAATCAATATGGACTTTATTATATACATAATAATTAATTATATAAAGTTTAGGTTAAAATAAATTAATAAATATAAAAAATAACGTCTCTTTAGAATTTCTAATATCAAAAGATTTTGTTTATAATTTGGAATAATAAAAAAAATGAGTAAACTCGTATTAAAATGTGTTTTTTAAAACCTTTTCTAAGGATAATTTCATTTAATTGTTAAATTTTAGGTTAAAAATCAGAATTATGGATGATGGGACACACCACTAACCAAATTAGTTCTTTTTAGTGAATATACTTTTAGTCTATTTTAGAGCCAACCATGATGATTCCTCTTAGACTTGTGAGTGATAGTGGAGTCCTTCAACTAGATTATCCGCATAACACGGTCTAATGGTGTCAAATTCTAGGGATAGATAAGTCTTGTTGGTGACATGAGTTTAAAAAAAATAAAAATAAAAATAAAGAGAAAATTGTTTTGACCGTACAAACTGCTTGAAAAAACCATGCATATAATTGCAAGTTGGTGTGTGGTTATGATGGGTTCTTGACTACAACACACACCCATTAGGCCATTAATGTAGCCTCTTCAAGTGCAAGGTCTCGTGTGAAATTTAACAAATTAGAGAATTTTAGGAAAAAAATCCATTCATGTCATTTCCTTTCGCTCAATTTGGGATAGCAATGGCTCAACCTCGTTAATTTTTTAAATAATTTTTAAAAAATTAAAATTATAAAATAACATCTTTTTTTAATTGGATCCGAGCTCGGATTGCTCAGGCCTAAGTCTACCGGAGGCTTCACTCTTATTTTGCTTATAATAGTTGAATCTCGAGTCTGTCTGAATATGGGCCTAGCCCATAGGCCGCCACATTGAAAATATCTAAATCTAAATTCATAGGTCAGCTATTGACATCCTTACACTTAGTGTATGAGTTTAACAATCTTTTAGGATAAAAATTATAAGGCTCTCCTATTATTTAAGATTTAAAAAAAGACTCATACTATTATTTTTTATTCAAATTTAGTTAGTTTGGATCTAGTTTATGAATTAGATCGAATCTTCATTTTAGCAACATTTCATTGATCTACAATAGACATTCATGTCACATGTATTTTATAATTATTTTTAGTAAAATTTAAAAAAATATATAGAAAATCAAGAAAATTTTGGATAATTCAAAATTGTGAATTTTTTTAAAAATTTTACTTAAACTATAATAAAAATTTACATATTTTATCTTCTTTTTTTTATTTTGATGTTGAGATAATAAAAGAAAGATGCGATCAAATTTCAATCAATCTGATTCGAATATGTAATCATCATCAACAAGTAGTTGAATATGGTGAATTTATAAAAGAAGCAAAATTCTCTTCGAGATTTTAACCAGAAGCGCCTTTTGTTTCAAAGAGAGGAGGATCGGTTACTCATATTTCAGTTCAATCAATCTGATTCGAATATGTAATCATCATCAACAAGTAGTTGAATATGGTGAATTTATAAAAGAAGCAAAATTCTCTTCGAGATTTTAACCAGAAGCGCCTCTTGTTTCGAAGAGAGGAGGATCGATTATTCATATTTCAGTTGATGGTTAGAGACGAATTGAAAGTTAAGCAGTGAGAATTCTAAAGATTTTTATGGAAAAAAATAAAAATAGAGACGTCTCCTACATTACTCCTAATACGTGAAAGTAGTGACGTAATTTTATAGTCATTCGATCTGAATATTACATGAATAACATAAGCCAGATGAAGGAACGGGAAGACCTAAAATGTAGAAGAACATAACATGATTGATTCGACAGATTTAGATTCCTATATATCTACTCATGTAGTAAATATAGAAAGGTAATTAAGCTCTTGGTCACTCCTACCAACATACATTAATTAAGTTTAACAATTTGGAAAGTTAATTTTTCTACCTTTCTAGAAATAAAGTTAATTTCTTTAGTTACTAAATGATTAGTCTTTTCAATATGGAAAATTCTAACAAGTACATTTGTCCAAATGATGACTTTTTTTCTTTTAGATGAAATCAATTAAGCTAAAAGTGAGTGAAAAGAATCAAAAGATAATAAATAGGGCTCACATGTTGTTTCATCTTTTTAAACATGAAGCTTATGATTATAAATCATGAGCTTCCACCTAATTAGCCAATAGGTTTATTATCTAATCTCTCATGATGGAAGATCATGATCATAACAAGACTAACCCTAAGGAAATCTAATTAAAAAACATATCAAATATAAGGAAAAACAAAATTTCTTATACTGTTTAATTTGAATGGTTTGAGTTTAGTCTAACTCGAGTCTGACATAATCAAATCTTGATGATAGTCTAAATTTTGATTAGTTCATAATTAAAATGATGTTATTTTATTTGAATGAATTGAGCGGATCGAGTTGGCTTCAAATTCGAGTTCGACGTAAAATTATTCAAAGGTTAATTTAACCTCAAAGTTAATCAAATTTTAATAAGTTTAGAAAAAGATAAGGAATGTTGTCAAATGAATATTAAATAAAATTTTAAGTATTTAATAATTTATAAATGTGTGTATTAAATAAATTATTTGATAAGTTAATTATTTGGGTTTAAGTGATATATTCAATAAAATTGGTATTTTTAGATAATTTCCTTAATGAAACAACTATTCCAAAGTCAAACACTTTATCATGGGTCGAGTTGGTGGAGTGAGGGGAATGGATCAAAAGGTCCTGGGTTTGAATCTCCCTACCTACGCTCTCTCGATCGACCCTGTCGTACATGGCTAATACGGAGTACTCGGTTGATATGATTTGCAAACTATTGTATCAATTTAAAAGCTTACCTAATGTGCATCTAAAAGATAGCGACTGTGGATTCTTCCGTTTAAAAAAAATAAATGTAGAGTTTGGTCCAATTTGGTTCGAAGTAAGTAGATTAAATTAAATTGATTGAATTTTAAGTTGAATATAGACTTGGGATAGGCCCAGACCCTAAAGGCTCGACTAGTCACCTAACGGACTTTAAGCTGCAGATTCTTGGGATCGGGCTATGGCCGGGCCAGCCTATTGCCATTCCAGTTCTATTTTCGACCGATCACCAATACGCATCCAAATAGACTCACCAGCGGACCCAACTCTACCTTTCCGAGCCGGACTTCCATTTTCTGCCACCAATCAACCGTCGTGTCCTCAGCCTTACTGCCCACCTACTGCCGCCACGCCACCATGTCCCCGCTGCTACTGCAACAAATCTCAGGCCTCCTGGCTCGACCAATCATACGCCAATCCAAGCTGATGGGCACAACGTATACTGCCGTCACGGAATTGGACCCACCAAAGTCCTCCATTTCTTTTTTCAGGTAATGATTTGATGCTCACAAGAAATAGAAATGACATGTCAGCAACTCAAAAACCAAGTCAAACATGTTTTCCTCCGAATTTTATTGTCTCAAAAACCCAACGTAATACAGTCGAAGACCAACTACAGCAATTAGATTGTCTTCGAACAAACAAGATAGAGAAATGGCGGCAGCGTTTTCCGGCGGCATACAGAAGCTCCTCCAAGTCGGCACTAAGATCGTCGCCGTCGGTCGCAATTATGCAGCCCACGCTAAAGAACTCGGCAACGCCGTGCCAAAGGTATCTGTTTTTGTTACAGATATAAATAATCATCAGGTTCAATTTAGACCGTGTGATTTGGTGAAGATAAACGAAAAGACGCGAACTTGATATGGTTTTTGTCAGGAACCGGTGTTGTTCTTGAAACCCACTTCGTCTTATTTGGAAAATGGAGGCACAATCGAGATTCCACATGAATTGGAGTCGTTGGATCATGAAGTGGAGCTCGCTGTTGTCATCGGAAAGAAAGCTCGGGACGTGTCTGAGGCTAGTGCCATGGACTATGTTGGAGGTACACTGTTCACTACTACGTTTTGATTTCTTAGTGTCAAGTGATTGATGATCCATGTAATGGTGTGAAGTTTTGGGGAGGATTAGGATGAAGTTACTTGACTAAGTAGAAGTAATGAAGTGTTTCAGGATATGCTCTTGCTTTGGACATGACTGCAAGGGAAATTCAAGCTTCTGCCAAGGTGAAAACTGAAGCCTTGTGCCCTTTTTAATATTAGATGATTCAATGGATGAAAAATTGCATTGAGTGGAATGAATTTGGAAAGTTGTTTTGGTTGGTTTCTTGTTCTTCCTCTTCTTCTTTGTGTAATCCCTTTATCTTCCTACTCTTTGTCAGTCTGCAGGACTTCCATGGACTGTTGCCAAAGGGCAGGATACCTTCACACCTATAAGTTCTGTTGTAAGAAAGTTCAATCTTCTCTTATCTCCTTGTATTCAATTAGAGGCATCTGGGCTTGCTTGCATTTGCAATTATGAGCAGTATAAGAGACCAGAAAAAGTTTGGGGTTGGAACAGGATCTATTAGCTGTTATGATTTTTCTTTCACTATTGCTAGCTTCTTGTTGTGTTCATGAGCACTCAAGAGAGTTTTGGTATTGCTTGCTACTCAAACTTTTCCTTAATGTGTAGTGATCTTAGGAATAACTGATAAATGAACCACATCCATCTTCTGTAGATAAAACTCAGAAAAACTGACTGCTGGAATTTCAAGTTTGGAATATTTGTTTAGATTGCTGGAATTTCAGGTTAGGTATGGCTAGAATTTTAGGTCTTTGGTTGCTGGAAATTTATGTTAGAAATGCAAAATTCTAGTGAGAAAACAAAAAAAGAAGAATAGGGAACTAAGAATCACTTATAGAGTTTAAGAACCACTCTTACAGAAACCATCACACTTTCTAATTGAAAGTTCAAGTTTGTAGAGAAAATTCAAGCTTTTTTCCTATTGAAGGAGTGAGCACACACATATATATAAGTTTTTAATCCTTATTCTAGGAGTAAAGGATTTCTCAATTAAAATATCTGAAAATTTTGAATCTTACTCTAATAAATTTGTGATTGTAGTTAGGTGATCTGTCCTCTTTTACTTTTTTATAGACTTTAAGCTCTTTCACATCACATTCTTTTGCTTTACTTCACTAAATGGATGTGTTGTTCATTAAATCGATGTTGACGCTCTAATTTCCCTCTTCATTAACATATTTCAGCTTTCCAAGTCAGAGATTCCTGATCCACATAACTTGGAACTATGTTTGAAGGTATCACCTTTATCTTTTGTTGTGCTCCAAGTTGAGCATCCTACCTTCAGATTTGACCGTGAGATCAAAATACAGGTAGATGGAGAAATACGGCAAAAAGGGTCCACCAAGGATATGATTTTCAAGATTCCATACCTGATTAGCTACATAAGTTCAGTGATGACTCTCTTTGAAGGAGATGTTATCTTAACAGGTATTAGTGGAGATTTTCCTTGTTTCACTTCATTGTCTAATCACATATATTATCAGAATAATTTTTCACAATTGGAATTTATATATATTTAATAAGTAACTGGCCTTGATTTTTATCTCTGAACCAAAATATTTAAGCTAATTGCTTGCCCTTAAAGTCGGTGTTTTATCATCTTGTAGTCTACCTTCCTTACATCAACCTTTTCTTCTACTCTATTGATCCAATTGCTTTATCTGCAAGTTCTGATATAGACACTAAAATTCTGATGTATACACTCTCACAATTTATGTCATTCATACCCCTGACAACATTTTCTTTTTGAAAACCTAACACAGAATGGTGAGACAATGTCGTATTACTTGTGTTAAATGACACAATTAAGATAGCTATTGTATCACGTAACACCTACACAAGCAATACGTCAATCGTTTTGCCGTTTTCCGTTAAGTTTTCTAACGACAGCAGAGGGTACAGGTGATACAAAAACATAATCTCAGCTGGGTTAATGATAGTTTTGAAAAGTCAGGTAGTAAAGTGAAAAAGAACGTCCAAACTATGGTGAGTCCTGTGTAACTTACCCTTGATTTTAAATGAAATCTGTGTTTAATTCAAAGAAGAAAAAGGAAAAGGAAAAAAGATCATGTCTTTGTCAAAATGGAAGCATTTTCTTCTGAATATTGTCTAATATCCAGTGATCTATCACATGAACTTGGTGGTGTTGACGCTTGTTTCATATCAGCAACACTAAATATGGAGCCTGAAGTTGAGTAGTTCTGGTTCCATATCTAAACTTGCAGGAACTCCACAAGGTGTTGGACCTGTCAAAGCAGGACAGAAGGTAACCGCCGGCATCACAGGCCTTCTTGATGTTGAATTTAATGTTGATAAACGGAGAAGGCCAGCTACAGCTAGTAATTAGGTAAGCCAAATTATAACTCTGAGGATTGGATCAGAGTGTAGATTTGTCTTCATAATTCTGAACTTGAGTGATGGATAAAATGCAACTTCTCTAGGCAATCCCATGTCAGAGATGCCTATATAGTTGAGCCATATTAGCATCTTTTAACCTTTTTAGAGATAGATTGCATCCATACTTGCAATCCCAAGAAATCAGAACATTGAGTTGCTGATAAACATCATTTCAAGTAGTAATAAGAATCATGTTATTGACTTCATGTCTAAGAGGTGAGATGGTAATCTAAACATTTCAAATGATTCAAGAAGTTGGTATAATTTTTTGCCAAGTTCCCGTCATACTTCTGGTGTATTGGCTAGCATTATTCTGGATGACAACGGGTCAGGTCGGTTCTAGCCCCCCGTTTCTTTGGTTCGACGGGCATTCAATACCTGGTCAGAGACCTAATCTCAAGTTACATAAAATGACATTCTTGCGGTTTCAGTTTGACTAAATCGCTACGAATCAGGCGAGACCATGAAACTTTAACCCGAGTCTAAGTCCAGCCTAAAGCCCAAAAAATATTTTTTCCAACCATTAGGATGACAAAGATTTAGTATGACTATAGAGTGAGCCTATACGGTAATAGGCAAAGGTTATGGAATCACAATATGGGAAACATGAGAGCTTAATCATGTGCATATGGACATAAGTTTACATTGAGCAATGTATGTTATAGTAGTAGGGAATTAGTCTCATTTGAAAGGGTAAACTATTTATTTTATATAATATAAAATTATATTGGGTATAAATTGTATTTATTTTAAATCAATAGTTATTATATTTAAAAATAAATATATTTTGTTAATTTTAATATATTGAGTTGTTAAGTCAAAATTTGAAATATTTTTTAGTTTTAATCATAACATGAACTGCACTTTAATTATATAAAAATTGATGAAGTAAGTTTTATATAAAATTGATTAATTATTTTATAATTTTAAAATATCAAAAATAGTATTCAATATTGATAGGTATCGAATCAATTACAAAATTAATACAAAACCTGGGCTTGTTATGACTCATTGACTATGCTTTATTCCCACCAAAGAGGCCCATTTTCTTCAAACCAGCAAAATATATGAATATGGTCAATGAATCCTTAGGGGCGTTTCAAAACTTGCACTCATCGCACCTGGTTGGGAAGGCCATGGATTGCCGAAGTTCATGATCAAGCAGGATAGTTCTTGGGTGTGGAGGAGTATTTGTAAAGCTTGGAAGGAGGTGCAGGAAGGGTTTGCCTGGGAGAAAGGGAATGGTAAATCAGTTCGTTTTTGGTGTGATAATTGGGTCTAAACAAAGGTCCCTCATACAATATGCATCTAGATTGATAAGGGAGGGGTGGCAGGAGGAACGCGTGGTGGATTATGGGAAGCCGGGAGGAGATTGGCAGTGGGAATTCATTACTAATAACTTGCTTTTGAGTGTTGCATTGTAGGTGGTGACAGTGCCTAGCCCGAGAGAGAGTCGAGGAGAAGACACGATCTATTGGGCGTATGACTCCTCAGGTAAACTTACAGTACGATCAGTTTATCGGTTCCTCCTGCGAAATGATCTGATAGCAACTGACCTGTTGTGGAGACTAATATGGAGATGGCCAGGCCCTGAAAGAATACGCACATTTTTATGGCTAATAGGACATGAGAATCTCATGACAAATGCAACACGGAAGAGACGCGGAATGACTAATGATGACTCATGTCCACTCTGCAAATCTGACTCAGAAACCTTACTGCATGCATTACAGGATTGCCAGTATGCTCGTAAGGTATGGGACAACCTCCTCTAGCCCATGCGACGAAATGCATTCTATTCATAAGAAAGGATGGAGTGGCTTATGTCGAATCTTTCTCCCGGAGTCTTGGATCATTTTGCTTTTCCTTGGCCTGAAGTCTTTGAAGTAACTTGCTCGCTAATATGGAAAGGTCGAAACAGTGCCATCTTCCAACAAAATGTGTCACTCTATTTGCAAGAGCCCACTGTCATTTGGAGATGATCCAGGCCTATAATTCTACGTCCAGTAATATAGAACTGAATAGTAACAAGCTAGCACGAGAATGGAGAGATATTCAATGGTACAAGTCCCCGGAGGGGTGGATCAAACTTAACACTGATGGGGCCTTCAAAGGTAATCCCGGCATGGCAAGGCGAGGGGAGGACTGTTGAGGGATGAAAATAGAATTTGGGTGGGAAGTTTTTCACATAATATAGGATGCACAACATCTGTAGCGGTTGAATTATTATGGGTGATTAGATCTGGCCTCAAGCTTGCATAGAGCAAAGACATACAAAGATTAATGCTGGAAGTGGATTCTCAACTTGTGGAGTCTATGATCACGAAAGATCTGAATATGATGGGGTTGAATGGGGCGTTGCTCAAAGACATCAAAGAGCTAATGAGTCGTAACTGGGTGGTGTTACACATTCACGTATATCGCGAGGTTAATCAATGTGCCGACTGACTATCGAATTATGCCCTTTCTTTGTCGGTAGGGTACCATAGATTGGATAGTATCCTGAGCGGCTTAGGATACTGGCTGTTTGTTAATATAATAGGGGCCACCATATCCCGCTATTGTCTTTTATGTTCTTAATAAATTTGGGTGAAAGCCCCCCTTTGAGGGGGAAAAAAAAAAACTTGCCCTAAATCTAAGTTGATCGAAATGAACTGAATGGGTTTAGGCTAACACCTTAGGGGAGTCGGATTAAATTGGGCTGGTGATAGTCTCACCCAATCTAACCTGCTTTCATATTTACCCATGATAAAAAATCGAATTAGTTTGGTTGGTTTAACAGTAAAAATTTTAAACTGAACAATTTTTTAATTAGTTTTTAATTTTCTGATTTAATTTCTTTAATAACCTTTGTTGTTAAAAATCGATTAATTTATTAATTAATTGGTCGATTTTTATAAATTAGTTATTTTTATAAATCATAATTAAGTAGTTAATTTTTATTTAACAATTTCTTTTTTCAATTAAGCTTTAAATTAAGGAGAATCTTCTTTAATTTTATTTAAAATTCTTCAATTTGACTTAATATTTAACTAATTTTATGACGGTTTAATAATAATTAGGAAGTGTTTGGCAAACAACTTATCAGTTGTTTTAACTTTTTAAGTTAGCTTTTTAACCATCTTAAAAAACTATTGATGTATTTGGTGAATGAGTTATTAGTTAGCTTATTTAACTACAATAAACTGATTTCTAAAAACTCCATAAGAGGAGCTTTTGGAGTTAGTTATTTGCCTAATAACAATATTATCTTCTACTTTACTCTCTATTTTTGCTTTACGTGTTTTTTAAGTTGTTTTTTTTATCGTACAATTATATCGTGAAGTTTTGAAGAACATAATAAAGGGGTTAATTAAACTTTTTAATTTTATAATATTAGTTTACATTTAAAAATACCATAATATTAAGTTTTTGAACATAAATAGTTACATCAAATTAATATTTTTAGTATATAACTACTATATATCGTATCTGTGTCATACTATAATTATAAATATTTTTAATTTATTAAATAATAAAATTCATATATATTATATAAAAAATACTAATATGATGTAGCTCGCTGCATCATTCATATTATTATTATTATTATTATTATTATTATTATTATTATGCTTTTTATTAAAGTTATAAACTTAATTTTTATAAAATTAAATATTTAAATCTAAATTCTTATAAAAATATTTAACAAAATACTAAGAAATATAATATTCATGCCCTTATATACTTTTTTTAAATCATGCTCTCATAAGTCATTTTACACATTAACAATTAATACTAAATAGCTAATTTTATTAAACATTTTTAATAAATAGTTGGTGTTATCTGTTAATTAAATCAATTGATATAATCAACTATCAGCTAACCGCTGATAAAATAAGTTAATAGTTAATGTAATCTGTTGTTTGCTAACCAGAGCCTTAAACTTTTTAAACTTTAAATCTCTTATCTTAGCTATTGAAGTTATAGTCAGTTTTTAAAGCATTTATATTTACTGTGCATATACTTATTCCAACAACTAATGGATAGGTAAAGTTGAAAGTTAAATGGAGAGAGAGAGTGTTGTTGACGAATGACTGCAAACTTTCTTGCCCATCTCATTATTCCTTCTGCATAAAAGGCCACTCATTATTGTAGCAGTCATTACTATCTCAACCACCAAGTTGTCAAGCATCTTCATAATTTTCAATGTTGCCAATATGATTCTTTTCAAAAAGATTTCATTTTATATTTGGCAACGACTCATAATCAAATTGCATATTCGATTAAAATTGATAGTTTTGAGACCATAATTGCCAACAGCTTTCAAACTAAGATGAGACAAGCTGCATGACTGACGGTTTGAAGCAGTTGGCAGGAAGTTGATAGTTTGCTACCAGACGAAGAAGATGAGTAAGCCCAAGAGCTAGACGCCATAGGAAAAAACAAAACGAAAGTACACAACTTTGAGACAACCCGTGAGAGATCTGAAAGATGAGAGATCCACCATTGAATTGAATTGACTGATATACAGAAGCATGTTTTAAACTACTTTTAAGAGCGATTTGGTAGTAAATATATCACCAAAAAGTTCTCAGATCATTAAATCTTTAGTACTTTTAGAGAAAAAAATCACGTGAACGTTAAATAGTTTGTGCACAAAAAGTAAGTGAGGGAATATGATCGTTGATGGCACCGCCGCTACTTTTTTTATAGCGTTATGGGAGCCGAGTTTCTGCCAGCGATTGAAAAGGACCTGTCGTAAAGGCTCCACTTTGTCCACTTACTTCAATTCTACTTATTTACATAAAATTTACTTAGGATTTCTTTGGTTGGAGATTTAGTAATGGAACGGAATGGAACGTAACACATTTCTATCGTTTGGTTGAGAATTTCATAATAGAATAGAACGAAATAAGATAGAAGCGAAGTGTTTCATGTTACGTTCAATTTCATCCTAAACAGTGAAAATAAGAAACCTTCAATTTGGAGAGTTTAGGATGGAACGTAAACTAATAAATACATACCACCTAATATACTTTCAATAATTTTTTTTAATATCAATTATTTCTTTTAACCCTAATCCTCTTGTATGTAATTAATAATATTTTAATATTATTTCTCCTTATCATAATAATAATATTTTTATATTATTAATAAAAATGTATATAAGTAATAATAAAATAAAAATTTTAATAAAAATTGTATTAATAAAAATAGAAAATAATTAAAAATTATTATTTAATTGTTTGTATATATTTTTATATAAATAAATAATTTTTAAATATAAATCACATATAATAGAATAAAATTTTTTAAATAATTAATAATAAAAATTTTATGTAATTAATAATAAATTTTATATAATTAATAATAAAATAATAAAATTTTTA
>JAOQMS010000180.1:54288325-54303201 GCA_027563885.1 Erythroxylum longipes
AAAATTTTTATTAAATTTTTATTATTTTAAAATAGAAAAATATAAAAAAATTATTTTTTAACAGTTGTTCGTGACTTTTTAATTGGACATAATTTCTATTTTAAAATAATAATGTTAAACCTCTTATAATAATCATTTTAATATCAAAGGTATAATAGTCATTTATTATATATTACATTACATTTCATTCCATATATCTTCCAAACAATGTTTCACTACGTTACATTATGAATCCTTCCATCTTTCCTAAACAACTTTTCATTATATTATATTCTATTTTTTTATAAACCGTTCCCCTCTATTCCATTCCGCTCTGTTCCGTTAATTAACATTCAATCAAACATGTCCTTAGTGTTTTTGTTCCTGTTACTAATGGATTTCATGATATTTTATTTCAAGTTTTATTATTTCATATTAATTATGACAGTGAGGGTAAGTGATCATACAGTCAAAAGTTCAAGTTACAAAAATAACTTTCTTATAAAAATACAAAGAAAAGGTTGAAATTATTATTAAATTTGGTCTAAATAAAAGTTATTTAGCGAATTATAATATGAAAATATTATATATTTATTACGCATTGTAAAATTCAAATCCCAAGAATAATAAAGACAAAAAATTGATAAATAATACAATATTAATATATAGATATTTCACATAAGATCTATCAAAGGATCCCATTTAATATACATTTAAAAAATGAGACCAAAAGCTCGTGATCTAATAAAAAGAGAGCCTTTTAAACATTAATTGTCACTTTATTTATTTATTATATTAATAAAATATTTAAATAAATTATCAAATATATACTAACTCATAATTATTAAATCTATAAAATAACTCATAAACTATATAGTTAAATCACTTTGATTTAATTAAGACAATAAAGTGAGTGAGAGCAACAAACACCAAAGAACGAGGAAGCAACCATCCCAAAAGATCAAACACCTTGGAAGTTTGCAACAAAAAGGCTGGAAAAATGGGAACAAACCCCAAAAAGATGATATCAATCATACATATCACCCCAAACCCCATTACCGAACTTATCAGTAAGGGATCAAATCAAGAACAAAAACTTACCTTTCCCTCTTCAAAACTGGTTCAGGCTTCAAGTGACCAAGTATATAGGCTTAGAAGCAGAGGCGGTGGAGAGCCTCTGGTGTTGCTGCTGTTCCCTGTTCAGCTCTCTGAGACTCAAGTACGGTATCTCCACGTCACCTCTCCGTGCCGGGGTTAGGGTTCCGGCGAGTGGACCTGAAGATGGTCGGCTAGTTGACCTGTAAGGAGTGGTTGAGCCACTTCTGCTTTCGGTAATATACACAGGACCTGATATTGATGCTCTAAAAGCTCGAGCTCTCGCTTTATGCACGTCTTCACGTTCAGTGTCGTCTTTGTGGACGTTGATCCACTTCCACTTGAAGAAGAGCAGAGCAGTTCTCCACCAACGTTTTTTCTTTTGAATCTTCCTGCTCGAGTCGTCCTTTGAGAAGGGTTTTTGGAGCTTGAAGTGTAACGAATCTATGGACCTCGTAGTCTCTTTCTTGTGCTTTCTCGCTTCCTCCAAAAACTGGTTAACCACAAAACTCAAAAACAGGGTCAGCAAAAAGACATCAACTTTAAAAGAAAACTCCGAAAGAAACATTATCTCTAACCTGAAAGTATTCGATTTGAGGGTCAAAACCGTAGTCGCTGAAATGTTGAGGCTCTGGCATTGGGAAAATCGGAGACTTGTTAGACATTTTTCCTTCACTTTCCCTTCAACCAAACACCACCAGAACTTGTAACAAAGCCAGAGGTATTAGAGGTGTAGAGTCTACAGAGTAGAGCAGAGGAGGAGGAGGGTATTTGGGCTTTGGAGGCTTAAGGAGTCACACACTCCATTCATACTACCTCTTTCTCTGTATTTAAAGTCTCGTTGACCTTCTCTCACTCGCTCGCTCGCTCACTGTTTGTGAGTTTGCTTTGGTTTTTGGACTGTGACATGAGGACAGTGACAAAGCCTCAATATTAGGAGCTTTGCAGAGTGGCTTGGTGCTTTGCCTTGATATCCTCAATGTGTGTTTTTGCTTTTATGTAAGTTTTTATATATGTATACATTACTGTAAATGTAACATTTATGAGAACCTTTTCAATCGGCTAGGTTTGAGTCTTACTCTGATTCAAAACTTGATCAATTCAAGTTTTATCCAAACCTAAATACTAATTAAGCTCATTTGATTTGGATTAATTCAAAAATTGAAAAACAAATTTAAATCAATGAAATAATTTGAATATACTAATTTTGAGTCAATTTTACTGATTTTTAATAATTAATTATATTTAAAATAGACCAAATAGAAGTCATTATTTTATAATAAGCTATCATTATTAAATAAATAAATTCTTATTATATAAGAATAATATTTTTATTATGTATAACAATAATAATCACTAAATAATTATCAATAAGCTTTTCATATTTAAAATAGAATTTATCAAATACAGTGTGCTAAGCCGAACCTGGCTCACGTAAGCTTGAGCCTGCCCCAGCATCTTCTATTAAGGATCAGGTCTTGCTCGAAGCCTAAGCCTAAGATTAACTCAATTCAGTTCAACCTAACTTTTTATTAATTAAAAAATAAAAAATGATATCATTTTTTACAAAATAAAATTATTTATCTAATAATTATTAGGCCTCAACTCAATCATAACCTGAATATCTTGAGCATGAGCTCGATTTGAGACTTTACTCGATACTCAATCAACTCAAACCTAACCTGTTGACATTGGTATAGGACAACTTTGTTCGAGCTTAAAGCTTAAATCCTATCTCTAAATGCGTCATTTGATGGCATTTTGATTAAGGATGAGACGGGAATTTTGATGGGTCAAAAATCCCAAGAATTATGGAGATCAGTCGTCA
Organism: Erythroxylum longipes; assembly: GCA_027563885.1. Lineage (NCBI taxonomy): Eukaryota > Viridiplantae > Streptophyta > Magnoliopsida > Malpighiales > Erythroxylaceae > Erythroxylum > Erythroxylum longipes. The sequence continues at coordinate 54,291,228 of JAOQMS010000180.1, forward strand.
CTTTAATGGTGAATGTCGTGGAAGGTAGGTAATTGGCAAGTTGCATCAAATTTCGTGAATGTACTCAGTGTGCAATAATATTACAACATAAGGTTGAGTCAGGAAATTATAAAAAAATGTATGCTTAGTCAGAAAATATGAATTAAAGTAAATTAGCATTTGAAGTAATACCTAAAACTATTATAAGTTTCAAGACTCTTATTAATTAATCTAATATTAATTAATATTAATATTGATCCTTGCATTTCGATCTTTGAAGATTTAATTAATCTTTGTATAGTTGGGTGTCGTATTTCGATTGGAAACTTAAGACAAGACACAAAAACCTTAACATGCCCAACTTGGAGGCTCTTCATAAATTCTTGTCGTGCAAGAAACGGATTGTAGCTTTGAAGGAGTGGTAGAAATTCGTTGTTTATTCTTGCCCGAAATTTCATCCACAACGAGTGATCATCGTAGCAATCAAGTAAGAATTACATGCAAGAAACGGATTGTAGCTTTACAGGAGTGGTAGAATCTCGTTGTTTATTCTTGCCCAAAATTTCGTCCACAGCGAGTGATTATTATGGCAATCAAGTAAGAATTACTTGGACGAAATTGGAGCTGTTATGTGCATCATGTTCTATGCGAGGGAAATCAATATGCAAATTTTCTTGCGAAACAAGGCTCCTCAGGTACCAATCCAAGTTTGCGTTTGCTACTCTGATTTTGAGTTTATTGCTTTAGGCTTAGTTTAGGAGAATGTCTGCTGAAATCAACTTGTTGAAATGATAAGTACTTATTCTCAATAGGAAATTGTGTGTTTGGAATTGCTGTTTTGGTAACTGCTGAAACGTGAAAATAGGTGTTTGGCAAGTGCGGTTACGGTTGCGGTTGCGGATGCTAAAAAGAGATAAAATGACTAAAAAGCTCATTGATTTAATAAACTATTAATTATTGTATAAATAATTAAAAAACATATTATTAGTAATATAAATTTAAAATTATAAATTAAAATATTAAAGTAAAATAAAAAATTATAAATAAAAAATTTTAGTAAATAAAATATTTCATAAAAATATATTATTAGTCATATTAATTAAGAGTATAATAGAAAATAATACTTGCAGTGAAGGTTATTAATGAAAAGTGAAATTTTTACCACAGAAGCAGTTTTTAACCGCAACCCTCTTTCTGCTTATTAATTTTTGTGGTGGCACTGCACTTTTTTTAACTTCTAATTGTTTACCGCAGATTCAAACATGTGACTAAGTTTGAAAACTATGGTGAATAGATACTTATCCTCACCGCACCACAAATTCAAATGTTAATCCTCTCTTGCTCTTGTTTCTACACTACCAAAAAAAAAAATATTAATCTTGGTCTTGGTCTATTTGGTGGATGAGTTTGAGTCTTTCGGATTAACATTTTTGGATTTTGCGTGAACGGGCACGAGTTTGCTCTATCTTAGAATTTGTAGCTACATAATTAGATTATAAATCATTAATTATTCAATCATTGATAAATTACCTAAAAAGTAAGTTATTGTTCATTTCAACGGATTACTTAAACCCAATTTACTATTAATCAATTGAATTGAATTCTATTAAATATTATCTATTTTCGAAGGTTTACCTATATCCAATGATTAAATAATTTATATGATTCGACCAATTTAATTGTAAAAATTTTAAACTGACCAATTTTTTGATTCGATCATTAACTTTTCAAGTCAATTTATTTTAATAACTTTTGTTGTTAGAAATTGATCAATTTATTAATTAATCGGTCAATTTTTATAAATTAATGATTTTTTATAAACTAAAACAAATCAATTAACTTTATTTAAAACTTTTTAATTAAATTTCAAATTTTTTGAAGACAACGATTTTTAATTATATTTTAAATTTCTTTAAATTTATCCGATTTTTGCTATTAAACCTTAAATTTTTATCATTTTTTAAAAATATTAACTGTAACTAAAATACCAACAAACAGTTAATGGGCCTGCAAACTAAACGAGATCACGCCCACCAAGAGTTTCTGCGTTTTACTTATAATAACAAAGTCCAACTTCAAATTTTAATTAGCAATTCACATTGTGTTAAAATTTTTAATAAGGTAGAGTATAAAGCTTATTAATAAGAATTGGGCTTGGGTTAATCACTACTAAAATGATTAGAAATAGTTATTTGAATAGTTGACTCTTATCACTTATAAACCCTTTAATATTTTCATATATAGTCAATATGAGATACTTTAACACTCCCCCTTAAGTGCAAGTAGAACTGGACATTCAGCTGTCACTTGAAATAAACGCAGTAGTAACTGGATCTGGCCATTAGGACTTAACATCCAGACGGACAGTTGGAAAATTAATAATTTGGATCAAGCCTGCTCTAATATCATGTTAGAATTTTTAATAAGGATAGAATGTAGAGCCCGTTAACAAGAATTGAGCTTGATTCAATCATTGCTAAAATGACTAGAACAAGTCATTTAAATAGTTAGCATTTACTACTTATAAACCCTTTAATATTTTCATATTTAGTCAATATAAATAATTGAACATATTGATTTGAATATAAATTCCACAAGTGATGTTCACATTTGAGTTTGAATTTTTTTTTCCAACTTGAAGTCTAAATTTAAGTACTTTCAAACTCTATTTTTCCTATTGACTCTTAATTTATTTCGGTTGAACTTGAAAATTTTGTTATAATTACTTGAATTCAAGAAAATATATCTAAATTTAAACATATATTTTATTAAATTTGAATATTCAAATTTTGATTGTGATCGAAATGAATTTGTTATCACAAAATCGAATTAAATCCTAACTAATTTTCATTCTTAAAAGGGAATAATAAATTAATGGTATGAATTTTTTTAATATTTTTAATTTAAAATTAAGATTTTTAAAAAAATAAAAACTTATCTCTTTATAATAAAAGTGTTACTAAATCTTTTTATAATTTATTGAATTTAAAATTTTTAATAAACTTCCTGTTATACGGATACTATACACTACCCACCAAGTCAAAACTAGGGTCCATGATGTCTGAATCCATGCCTCTAAGAACTTGACTTTCAAACCTCATCTTACTTTCCCCACACATCATTAAATACTGTAAGGTAACGCGGAGGAAATTGTGAGGAAGGAGACTTCTTACTATCTCGTAAGAGCTTCCCGCGTCAAAACTGGCGTCTTCCTAAGACCACCATCGGAGACTCGTCTTTTACCTTTATATATAAAAACTCAAAAAGCAAAACCTTCGAGCCTCGAGGGTATGTGAGACACAGAGACCTAATCATACAGTCCAACAACTTCACAGAAACCCTCTTGAACCTTCCTCCTCCAGCATCACTTCCTTGCCTCCTCCTTTTATGCAACAAACTCGCGTATCAATCACTTAAAACTCTTACCTCCTCAGAGTCGACAACTCTACTTAGAACCAGACACCAACCGGAAGCTAAGTTCAGAGACCAACGTTGTTTTGTTCTTTAAGATTGTCTTCCCATGGACATGGAATCGAAAGATCGGCCCACGAACAATGGATATGCTATGAGCGGGAGGATCATGATGAGCGCGATCGTAGTCCTCTTCTTCGTCGTTGTTTTGATGGTCTGCCTCCATCTCTACGCGCGCTGGTACCTCCTTCGAGCACGCCGCCGCCAGCTCCGTCAAAACCGCCAGCGCCGTGCCCATCTTGTCTTCCACGTGGACCCCGCCAACCCCAACTCGAGAAGCGTCGCTGTAGCCAAACGCGGACTCGACGATGCCGTACTCAGGTCGTTGCCTTTGTTTGTTTACTCGTCGGAGACCCACGAGGACTTGGCTGAGTGTGCCGTTTGCTTGTCAGAGTTTGGAGAGAAGGAAATGGGTCGGACTCTGCCCAAGTGTGGCCACAGTTTTCACGTGGAATGTATTGATATGTGGTTTCACTCTCACTCCACTTGTCCGCTTTGTCGATCGCTTGTTGAACCCGTAATCCAATGTCCCATCCAAGTTGTTTCTTCTTCTTCTTCGGAGATCACTGAGGTTGAATCGAGCCATAATGACTTGTGCCGGACGTGTCAAGAGGAGGAAGACCATGTTGGTCCTTCGACGTCGTCTTCCGGTGGGCGTCGGAAACCGGCGGGTTTTGTGGATTTTACTATAGAAGTACCCAGGAGACAACCAAATCTTGAGGGCGAGTCAGGGACAGAGTCGCCTGCGAGTCAAGCTTTCCGATCGCCTGTTTACCGGATGTTATCCTTCACGAGGATATTAAGTAGGGAAATAAGGGAGGCATTATCGCCTTCGGCGGCTAGCTCCAGTGGCTGCGGGGGAGCAGCTGTGGACATAGAACGAGGTGAGACTCGGAGTTAACTCAGTGAAGTGGGTACGTGCCACATGGCAAAGAGGTCTCTAAAGAACGTGGGCAAAAGACGGCGAGTGGCAGAACAGGACAGGAATCTGGGTCCCACATTCTGGGGTTTTGGTCTTCGGGTTTGGGATACCGAGTTCTACTTTGACTAGCGTACATGTTGATGATTATATATTTTTACCGTGCAAAAATTAGTATGAAAATATTTATTGGATTCTTTTATTAAAAAAAGACTTTTTTATTAAGTACATTATATATGAACATGAGGTGTCTTTGCTGTTTTATGCTAAATTAAAATGGCCAAAACTGAAAATATTTTCTTTATATAATAATCATTAACAAAGTCTGGTAATACGTAACTTTATATTTAATAAAAATGTTGTTCGATAAAGTCTAATAATACGTAACTTTATACTTAATAAAAATGTTGTTTTGATAGATTCACATATAATATGTCATGAAAATATTTTATTTATATGTATATATATATATGGTTACCACTCTGGCTAGTTATTTGGATACATATTATATAAATTAATAAATATAAATAATAAATTTTAAAATATATATTCTAAATAATTTTTTATAAATTAAAAAATAGAACCAAATTACGTATTCAAAATAATTATTATTGATAAATTTATAAGTGAAATTGTAAGGCTAAATTATTGAGTAAAGTAATTTTAAATATTTTGTGGATTTTTAGTTTTTTACCAACATTTTTTCATTATTATATATTTCAATTAAAAGCAAAACTTTATAATAAAGGGAGTGTCCTTTGAATAAAAAGGTGTGTGAACTTAGTGACCACTTTGAAGATATGTAGTTAGTACACATAACCTATGCTTTTTGTGTATGTGATCAAGTGGAGAGTTGGTTGTGCAATTATGGTGGTAATTATTGGATAGGATCAAAGTTAGTAATCCATTATCAACATGATTTTGGGATTAGTGTCCACCGAACTTTATTTTTAACATTAAAAAAGTCCATATGTAAATTGATCAAGCGTTGCATCAAATTCGAGTTTGAAAAGAATCAAATTCGAGTTTGAAAAGAATAAAATCTAGTCAGATCCATAAAGTTAAAAACGAATTAAAAAATTAAATAATTTAAAATTTTTACGATTAAATTAATTAAATTTTTTAATCATTAATTTTTACGTAAACTCGAACTGAACTTGCAATGAAAATTGGAGAGAAAATGTTGATGCTTTTGTTTAGAAAATGACTTACCCCTGGAAGTGGGTTCGTTCAACCTTCCCGGACTTTTCGAAAGCTTAATTTTAGCTGACGTAATTGGAACATATAATGGAGTTTCCGTCAAGCTTGAAGACTTGACATAGTGTGAATCAATCAAAAGTCCAACGAGTTTACGCGTCAACAACAGAATCTTTAACAGAACCATGACTTCTGTGTTCCTGTTCAATGGACCCTTCTCCAACTCCGAATTGACATAACACGCCATGACTCTTACTTGACAAGCTTTTACAGGACAACAATGGATTAAGCACAACTGTAAAAGAGATTATGTTGCAGATGACATGATGTCTGAACCTATTCAGAGAGTCAGGAGGTCATGAAAGAGGTAAGAGACCTGTATGCAATTGACCCGAACTAACAGATTCGGATCACTTGACGAAATATAAGAGAATAGATTGACATATATAATAAGAAATTAAAGATTGTAAATACTGGTATTAAGCAGATTGATACAATTACATGGCTAGGCAACAAGGTCATTCTACAGTTGGAATCTGGATACAAAGCTTGATTGCTTATGTCAAATTACAGAATATTATTACAATGCTTATTGAACAATGTCAGTAATCTAGGACTACAAAGAGTTAAGATCAGGAGTTGAAAGCTAATTCAGTGTAAAGGTTGAATTGTACCAGCAAATAACAATACATTGCTCACCTTGTCTCTTGCCCTGGTGAATGCAAGCCCAATGGTTGAACAATTCGGGATCTTCGTCTCCTCTTACCGTCAGGAGTGCACCTCACACTACCAATCTTCCCCAACTTCTGGGAAACTTTGGAGTTTGGTTGTACAGACATAGTTGCTGATCCACCTCGTAAAGATGCATCAAAAGTTGGAGATCTTTCTCTTCTAAGTTTGTTCCTACCACCCTTTTTACATGCTTTCTTTGGTGAGTTACCTCTCTTCGCCAATGGAAGTTGAGCTTTCGTCGATCTCTTGTCATGGGTAAGTCGAATATGGAAAGGATTGGTAGCTGTATAACAAATGGACTCACCATCATGTCCACTCCGATCCAAATCAACATCTCCATTGTTCACCTGAAAATGAAAACCAAGGGACAATTTTTTATGCATTTCAAGACATAATTAATTCATCCCATAATATACGGTTACAAAAACAAGGTGTTTTTGAATGTGTTCTGAGATAGTAATGTTGGACATGCAACTAAGATATTCAACAACGAAACTCCAGTGCCTAAACTCTTGTCAACATGAAGGATAATTGCATTTTTGTTTCATTATTTTAAAGTGAGAAGCTGATCCTATTTTTGAATTATCAATCACTTGCCAGGCACAAATGTCACAAAAATTACCAGCTGAAGTAGAGCAGAGAAGGTTCGAGCAACTTCAAGCTTTTCTTGTCCGGTTACTACGTCGGCAAAAGATGTAGCACTTTCCATGTGTGTTTCAATAGATATCTTCTCAAGAATTCTTTCACCATAGGCATGAATATCAAATGGAGGGTGTGAATCCTATCAGAAAATAAGTTGTCCTTCACTTACTATCAATTATTATAAAAATGTTGAAAAAGTTGAATAGAACAAAAAACAACCGAGGCAATCATCCATCAAGATTAAAAATAGATTTATAGTATGGAAAAGAAGAGATGGAAGTTACTTGCTCTTCCAAGTTGTGCTCAATTTTCTGCTTCCACGATGATACACGAGCAGCTAATTCTGACTGCTTTTCAGTTTCAGCTATGTTAGCTAGTAGAGCATCCTGTATGACACAAAATGGGTAACTATTCCACATGCTTCCAAACTATGCTGGCAAAAGATCTTGTCAAGTAAATACACAACAAAAATCAAACAGACAGGTTGATCTATAGGACTGGCTTAGATTTACAAATTATATGAAATGTATAATTGCGTGAACATGCAATAAAAAAAGCAATAGAGAAAGGCCACTCACAAAAACAACATACAGAGACTACAGCTCTTACTCATAGTTGCTTCTTGTATATTTTTTAAGGAATTTACAAACGGAACAGATATGAGAATTTCCACAACTTACACACTACTACTTTTAATAGTATAATACCAAGCACTTAACCAACTTGCAGAAATAACTTTAAATTTGGATAATTGAAAAATGTGATCCTGCAGTACAAGCCCATGTAGATGTAAGCATGAAGCAGAGTAGAAAAAGGTTTCTCACCATGTCCCACATCAAAAGAAATAAATAGTACGAGTGGATTGATAAGTTGAAATACCATTCAGAAATTACAAAAACTAATGCTTACTAGGTGAGACTGACAAAGATCCTCTAGGCTTCCTTGAGAACTTGGTTTTGCATATCCCAAGTCTTCATTGTTGTCCAAGTGAGCAGGAAAATCATCATGCTACAAAATATCAAAGAATAAGAGATCTCATATATCTTTCCTAGTAATCAAACATAAAATCATAAGCTTGCAGACCTTTTCGTGATTAAAGGGTAAATCTTCATCCATGAACACATTTTCTTGCATGATATCTTCGGCATCCCCAAAATCAGGGACTCCATCGTCAAATGCGTTATCCTCATTTTTATCACCAGAATGACCAAATCTGTCACAGACATTATGCCCTCTACTGGCAAGTGATTCCCTCAGCTGAAATAAATAGATCAGGAATCTATGTAACACAGCAACAGATGTGCAGGTAGATTCACGAAGAAAGGTACCTTTTCATATAATGGAGGAGATTGAGACTTCTCGCTATTCTTTAATATCTTACAGTGTGCTTCCCACGTTTCTGTGAGCTCTGGACTAATCGAACCATGCAACTTTGCAAGTGGAAATAGCTTAGTGATGGAAATATGCTTGATAGAGGCAGAGTTTGCAAGATTCCTTCTGAAAGCTTTCACTGCTCATTGAAAAAAAAAATGTGAAAAATAGGTTGTGAAAGGCTATTAGATGGATGAAAAAGAGAACAAATTGACAAGCCTGAAAGCAACCTTTCTTAAAGGGTTTCACTCTCAAACTCCCAAGTTCATGGGGATTTAGAGGTTTCCAAGGATCATCCTCATTGTCATCATCAAAATCTTCCATGTTACCTGGTTCTTCATGCCCACAATTCACATTAAATGCATTATGACTGTTTTCAACATTTCCAGAGACCGGAGAGTCAGGTCCCAATTTACATTCATTGCCTCCAAAACTGCACCCAGCTGCTGGTGATTGATTGACATTAGCATTCTGTTTCTTTCCATGTGATGACTTATGAGCAGTTCCTCCAGACCGTCTCGTGGGGGATTGGAAACTCTTACAACTTGAATTGCCTCTGTAAGTACTATTTTGTCCTTTTCCAGTCACATCCTCCAAAAAATCATTTACAGACAGTGCATCACGAGGGTCTAATAGTATAAAATCACGGTAGAGATCATTAGTGGCTAACTGCAATCACACAGAAAAAATTGTTAGCATTACATAGATAACAGAAGTATTATGTCATTTTAGAGGATGATGTAATGAGAAGGTTAATGCAAATGTAATACCAGATATGACTCTAGTTCACCATTGTCACCTGTGTTGTCTAAACAATCACCTTCAAGAACAACAAGATTCGCTGGTGGTTTGACAAAGTGATGGAGGGAAGCATCCTTGCTGGTGGAAGTATCCAGGCGGTTTCTTGGTTCCACTGGAATAATATGACATTTAGACCAACATTGCCATTGCAATTTAACCAAGATGGTTTACAATGCTCAAGCTTACCTGGGACATCATTTAATCCCCAGAACTGATCATTCTCATCAACAGAAACAGCATGAGAATTACTTTCTTCAGTTAGGATTGGTGTGCCCTCCGATTGCTCTTGCTGCCTGCCAAAGAATTCATAGAAGTTAAATGTCATTTTGTGGCATAACTACCTGCTCAGTTCGAATAAGTATATATCAGGTCTTCAGATGATAAAAACATTACAAATACCGAACGATATGTAAATGAAGAAGCTACCAAATCCTAAAAGTAAACTTGAAATTATAACAAAGTACAAGTTAACATTCTTTGGTTTTTTCTCAAGGATTTTGAACTAAAAATTGATAATTGGAAAATGACATCATGTCTATTAGTCACTCTTAAGGTCCAGAGTTAAATTCTTAGCGAAAATTTTTCCAAGGGTAAAGCCATTTCCCTTTTCTGCTTGAGTCCATATCTTTGAAAATGTCAGCAAAGACCTCACTTTCACATCTAACTAAACAATTGAAAAGAACTAAACAGCTATTTTTCTTCTTTTCCAGCCAAGTTTGAAAATCAGTTTTGGCACAAATTGCTTTGAAAAAAGGTTTCCAAGTTCCCAAAAGTTCCAACACTTGACGGCATGATTATTGGAATTCATGCTTAAGATGTCACTCACTTTGCAATTTACTTCCTAACGATGTCCGTGAAATAAGCTTCTTTCGCACTTAAGTTGATACATACAAACTCCTGAGCCAAGAAATGATCAAAGTCTTAGAAATGACATCTCTTTCAAAAGTCTTTGCTTTTGTCCATTAAAAAATCAGCAACTGTTGTCTATACAATTCCAAGTTTCCAACCAAAATTATAGGCTCCACTTTTCACATCCAATATGTTGAATGTCAGACATCCAACTTGGAGAAACGTATCAAACTAAATCGGCTGAATGGAAATTCAGTGTACACCGCCACTTGTCCCACGAGGTTCACCATTAACTCACCTCCAAAAAGCCCCAACTCTCAGTTGCCTCAAAAATCCATTTTCAGTATACTCGTCACCGAACCTCATTCTTTATCCTTTAAAGCCCAAAAATTTTAAACAAAAAAAAATACGTTACTCAAATTGAAAAACAAGGAGAAGAGTCAAACCTCTTGTTGGAAAGGAAGTCCAAAGCATGCAAGACCAAGTTGTATAGATACTCAACCTTTCTGCTGTACACTTGAACCGAACCCTGAAGCAGTAAAGCAGCTACATTTCCGACCATACAAATAAATGAACACAAATTGTTCGTTTAATAAAAAACACATTATCCAAACACCTAGAAAAAGCAAAATTAATTGAAAAAAACAAGACGAATCAATAAAGCCCTAACCTTCAGCGAAATTCACGGGGAAGTGGCAGGTATCCTCTTCGCCGCCAGTAATTTCACCAGAGCAGATCTTGAAAAGGTACTCCTCGAGTTTCTTGGCGAGATCGACCTCCCAATTGGCCTCTAGGTCACGCTCTGCTTGCACGGTGTGGAACTTTCCGGGTTCTTCTTTGTTGTTGGTCATTGGGAGAGTAGCGAATAGAGTGTGTAATTATTGTCGTGGAGTTGGGGTTTCAACTGGGGTTTTGATGCACCATATGGGTTTTGGATTTTGAGTGGTCAGAAGTTGAGAGATGTGAAAAAGAAAGGTGCTTGGAGGTTGATTGGTCACCTGGAAAACGGGAGAGAAAGTTTGGGAAAATCAGAGAAGGTCTCGTTGCGTTTGGAAGGAGGGATTTCAAATGCTTGTGATTTTGGTCGTTTTCCCGCCCCTCAACGTGGGCTTTATCTTTGCAATGTTGTAGAAAATTGGGCCGAACCAAACGTACCCTGATTTATAGTTTCATATTAATTATTATATATATCAAACCATTTTTTTTAAATTAACATATGTAGATATTTTATATCATCGTTGTCGTTGTCGTCTTCATCATCACCCAGTCTGAATCCTGTAATGAAACGAGATCTGGGAAGGTCCGATAATACGCAACCTTACTCCTACATAATAGAGAGATTATTTTCGATAAATCCACATGCAAATGAGACAATATACAAATGATGCAGGTTACAGAAACAATTCATTAAAAACATAAAATAATCGAAAATATAAGTAATGGAGAATACCTGAAGGAGGCCAGATCAGCAAGAACCTAATAGGCTACAACGTCCAATTCCTTCTTGTCTCCAAAAATAAAAACACTAAATAGAAATTTATATATTTTATATATACACTAAAAATTGATTGACGATATTAATTTTTTCATGTATAGGATAATAAATTTATCTTGTAATCTTTCATATTACAAATTAGAAATGTACTAAAATTATAAACAAAGAGATAATTTACTATCATATTCTCTTTAAATATAATTTTATTAAAACCATTATATATATATATAACAAGATTTATTTTTTATTTTTATAACATTTAGTAGCTTAAATATTAATTTATGGAATTACAATAAAAAAATTATGATATTTAATTTATTTGTTAATGTTAAATAAATCAATTAGATTTTAATATATATTTTGTATTAATATAATGTATACTATTATTGGATAAATTTATATTCAACTAATCAAATTGGTGAAATACAATTTTTTTATTAAATATATATTTATTAAATTATGGATACACTTCGTAATTCATAAACTAATTTCTTTAAATTAATATATTTAATCAATAT
>JAOQMS010000180.1:54303301-54328062 GCA_027563885.1 Erythroxylum longipes
ATAAAAATCATAGCCATATAAAATGAAATGAGAAAGATTGAGAGCATTAGTTATTATCTTTATCATTATTTACATGTGCTTATAAAATAACCAAATATTTGTATATTTATATTTTAAAAAATGCATGAATTTGCAAAATAGTTATTACCTCCGTCATTATTTATATACTTTTATAAAATATCAAAATAACTGGGATCAACTCTCATCTCTCTGTTAGGAAATGATAAGGCTCTGTATTATTGTACCTTCTCAAAATTTTCACTTAAGTGGAATTCCCATTAACGTTGCGTTTGGATCTACAGTGCGGTGGAGATAAATACTTATTCACCGCAGTTTTCAAATGCAGTCACATGTTTGGATCTGTAGTAAACAACTAGATGTTGGAGAAAAGTGTAGTGCCACTGCAGAAATCAATAAGCAGAAAAAGAGTTCCAGCAAGAAACTGTTTCTACGGTAGAAATTTTACTTTCCATTAATAACCTTCACTATAAGTATTATTTTTCATTATACTCTTAATTAATATGACGAATAATATATTTTTATGAAATATTTTATTTACTAAATTTATTTTATTTTATTTACTTTAATATTTTATTATTTATAATTTTAAATTTATATGACTAATAATATATTTTTTAATTATTTATACAATAATTAGTAGTTTATTAAGTTAATGAGCTTTTTTTTCATTTTATCTCTTTTCAGGAACCGTAATCACACTTACCAAACATCTATTTTCACGTTTCAGCAGTTACCAAAACAACAATCTCAAATACATAAGTACTTATATCATTTCAGCAGGTTTTCAACCGCCTCAAACTAAGCCCGCGTTATTATCATCTCTATCATTATTTTTATATGCTTATAAAATAACCAAATGTTTATATATTACATTCCAATGACATTTGTAATATCTCTGTCGTTGTTTACATATGCTTATAAAATAACCAAATATTTTTACATATATATTATAAAAAATGCATGAATTTGTTATATAGTTATTACCTCTATCATTATTTATATATTTTTATAAAATAACAAAATAATTGTGTATTTATATTCCAAAAATTGCATGAATTTGTAATATATTAATGACAATATGTGAGACCAATGTTACATCTTTGGGTCCTACTGTGCATTTACAACATGAGTTTACGCAGTACTCATGAAACCTGAAGAGTAAGGAACACCGGTGGCCGGAATCCAGGTATTTCCGAGGAAGAAATTGGCGGCGGTGTAACCTTCGGCTTCTTTTGGAGTGAGCTTCTTGATACTATTCCACGTTACTCTCTTATCCAAAGCCGCACCAGGTCCTCTGTTGTTGTACTCGGCGTAGAAGGAGGTCTCAAGCCCAAAGTCACCGAGCCATGGGAGCCAACCTTCAGGATCAATCAGGTCATTGATTTGAGATTCCATAATAATGGTCTTCGAGTACTCCTTCCACGGACGTCCCAGATAGGCTTTGTTGATGAACCTGACTGGGAAGTATTCGGGGTCGGCCATGAAAGTGCAATTTTGGATAACGAAGCCAGTTGGTTGCTGAGACTCGTTCCTTCCGTGTGCTGTGACGATGCACCTCTGATTGTCCAATGGCTTCCTCACCACCATCTTGCAGTTCTGGAAGACCGTCGCGGAGTTTCCGAAGACGAAGTCGATGGTTCCGGAGATGGTGCAGTCACGGTAGAATTGGCGGTTGGTGTGTGCGTAGAGTGTGTCTTGGTAACCATCGATTTGACAGTTGTAGAAGACGGACATGTCAGCTTGTACCCTCAGCGCCACCGCCTGATGTCCTATAGCTCCGGCGGTGTTCTCAAATCCGATGTCTTTGGCCATGAAGTGGTTCCCACTGATTGCTGAGACAAAAAACAAATGAATCAATCGTCAGGTTCTGAACTCCCAGATCAACAGGCTTTTCACAGAGATACTTACAGACAGTTGAGGTTTTGAATGTTTGTACTCCTTGAGCATAGTTAAGATCTCCGGTGATCTTTGTCTTTGTAGGCCCGTCTCCGATCATCATAATATTAGTCAAGCTCCTTGATAAGGCCACTACTTCCTTATAAACTCCTGCCTTAATGTACAACACAAAGGTGGTGTTCGATTTCTTGGGGATGGCATGAACGGCCTCGTTAATGGTTTTAAATTGGCCACTTCCGTCCTGAGCTACGATCATGTCAGGTTTAATGGTCGCCGGAGTAGCTTGCAAGAGTCTTCTCTTCTCTGGAGTAACCCAGGTCGGGAATTTGTCGTCAGAACTCTCCAAAAGCCTACGGTCCATTCCGGCGATGTTCATACTCTTGAAAATGTCGGCGAGTCCAGTAACCATAGCTAACGCATTGCTCGTCAGCTGACCGGAAGCAACCAAAATCTCCTTCATTCTGTGACCAGCTTCACCGGTGGTGTTCTCGAACCCGTCTAAACAAGTTTGTTGGTAAGTGATGGTGGCACTTAACCAGATCCTAAGACTCTCCACAAACTCATCCATCTTTTCGAAGTGGAATTCCCCGAGAGAATTGAAGGAGTTTCTGAGATCTTCAATGGCGTTATCCAACAGTTCTTCACAGTTGTCAAGAGCTTGCTTTGCCATAGGGTCTAAAGCAAGTTCCTTCACGGTTGAAGAGTTCTTGGTGGCTTCTTGTAGTGCTTCAATGGCGACCTGAAAACCAATCTGAACAAGCTTTTGAGGGTCGGTGATGTTACCTGCAGCTTTCTTCAAGCTATTCTCACAGGTCTCTTTATAGTTCGCAGGTTGGCAAATGCTCTCAACGGCTTTATTTGAAGTTTGTAGCTGACCACTGTCACCGCCACCTTTAGGAGGAGCCGGTTTGTCGTCTTTATCGTCGGTACCGCTTATACCAACGGCCACACCGACCACGACGGCTACCAGAAGCACACAAGAAACGCCAATGATGGCGATCTTCTTCTTCTTCTCGGAGGAGGAAGAGCCGCTTTCAAACGACATATTGACAGGATTTTTATTGTTCTGTACAAAATATCAAAAAACACAATATGTTATTGAAAAGAAGAGCCCTGAAAGCTCTTCTGGGCTCTGATCTGCGTGACGACAATGGTTGACAACATCTTATATAAGGTTTTGAAAAGACTAAGATTAGTAAACTCAAACAAACTTTTGGTTTCTGTTCGCAAAAATTTGTGGTCTGAAAAAATACCACCAGACTCTGCGTGTAATGTAAAATATGGTCTCCACTGTTTTTGGAGCATTTCCAAGATTATAGGAACTATATTTTCTATCTTGAATTGTCCCAAAATTAATCTGACCCTTATTTCCAGTCTATAATCTTTTGATTACAACTTGTTACTTTCAAAATGCGATTTAACATGCTTTTAAATTGATCAAGACACTAAACCAGCATAAGAAAAAATCAAATATAAGATTAGAATATAAAATTAAAAAAAGATAATTAAGAAAAATAGTTATTTGTTAAATTAAAAATAAATTATTTTGAATATCTTGAATTATAAATCAAATTTCTCAAATATTCTTTTATAATACTACATAGACCTAGATAAATCCATATCATGAACTATGTAAATACATATCTGTACATATGTATATGTTTGTGTGTGTGCATTCACTGTCAATTTTAATGACAAACTAAATAAGTTAATACAACATCTATTACAATGTATATTACTACCACCAACACTTAATTGAAGTCTGGTTGACATGTGAGGTCTAAAAAAGTATGACAATACACAGTTTTACTCGTACCTAATAGAAAGGTTATTTATAATAAACCCACATGTAATTTTTCAAGAAGATACTACAATATTACAAATAGACACACACACATATGCTAACATAAAAATAATAAAATAAAATAATAAGACAAATAAACATAAAAGATGTAATAAAATAAATAAACAATGAAGAGAAACAATAGTAACATTAATAATACAAATAATACAATTTATGATGTTTTATTTATAATTTAAAATATTCGACTTGTCATAATTATTCTAAATACTTTTGACCAACCTAAGTTCAAGTTAAATTTTACATTTAAGAAATGTAATGTTTTCCTTTCAAACATAGTTAACCAATTTATAAATTAGTTTTTTTTCCTTATCCAATTAAAATATCTTATGAATCAAAATCTATATGCACAAAATCGAAAAATAAAAAAACAACCAAGCTTATCAAACATTTTTTTTAACGGACGAATCCGCAGTTGCTATCATTTGGATGTGTACTGAGTAAATCTCTGGATTAACGCAATAGCCTGCAAATCACGTCAATTGAGTACTCTACACTAGGTAAGTCCTGTACGACAGACTTGATACAGAGAGCGTAAGTAAGGAGATTCGAACATAGAATCTTTTGGACTCATGCCTTTCACTCTACTAACTTAATCGCCTCTTAAAAAACAACCTATCAAACATGCTTAGCAACAAGCTATATCGTGCACAATCACAACATATTTGATATCGGGTAAAAGACATAAATCTTTCGCATAATTTAAGAAATATTAAAAAAATTTCTCATTTCTTTGACTGATAAAATGTCATTATATAATTCAAATATTAAATTTGATATGAATTAATTAAAATTATTTAGGTTAATAATTTAAGATAATTATAAAAAATTATTAATTTGAATCAAATTTTGATAATTCAATTCAAATTTTAAAATCACTTTGTGTAAATAATATATAATTAATTCACATCTGATATTTATACCACGTGTATTTTATAAATATTTTTTCCTAAATTTTGAGAATGAAAACAACAAAAAATTAAAAATTTTAAAAATCAAAGAAAAATTCCAAATTTTCTTAAAATAAGTTTGTATCTTTCACAAATAATAATAAAATTTGCAATTACTATCAAACCAACTCTATTTCACAAGTGTCAAGCTACCATATGTAGACTTGGCAATTCCGACTTAACTCAAAAGTCCAAACGAGTTAAACTCCCTTCACAAAACGACATCATTTTAAGAAAAATCTGACGCTTATTTAAGGAGTTGGGCTACACCGGATTAGGGGCAAACCCGATCTAATCCAACCTTCAAGCAGTTACCGACACACTTTGCACATGTCAGTTAAGTGCAGAAACATCACACACAATGCTATTATGATCTTGAGGAAATCTTGTCACTGTGTCATCTTTTATCTTCCATGCACAATCCAAAAAAAAAAAAAAAGGCTTTTATTTGTTGTCTCCGGTATTTGGAAATCGGCAAGAAGACCGCTATACCTTCCGACGAACTGTTTCCTTTTCTCATTCCTTCCTCATTCTCCTTTATCATCCTCTTTATGGGAGTATTGATCAGCCTATATTATTAGTTGGAAGAAATGTGTTTCATTCAGTAGCTATTCAAAGTTTAGCTCTCTGCAATTCTAACTTCGCAATTGTACCCAGGTGAACTTCGTCAGGACCATCTGCAATTCTTAACGTTCTTGCCGTGGCCCAGAGATGCGGCAGAACGGTGTCAGATGATAAACCAGCTGCTCCGTGTACTTGCATAGCCATATCGAGAACCATCAGGGCCATGTTTGGAGCTGCAACCTGTTCCACGTAAAGAATATTATTCAAGCATGATCACAAAGACAAAAGTGAAACACCTCATGCTGAAAAAACAAGATTTACCTTTGCCATTGAGATAATCCCGCGAGCCTTCTTGTTTCCAAGTCGATCAAGCTGATCCGCAGCGTCGTGAACCAACAATCTAGCTTTCTCTAGCTCAATTCGACACTGCATATGAACATTTAAACTTAACATTAAAGCTTGCTACATGTACCCAAACTATGCTTTCTAGTTTTAACCAATTGTATGTGGGAATGATATTGCAGTTGATTTAGACAGAAACATATATTCTTCAAGAAGTTGACTTAGACAGAATCATACTTTCTTCAAGGAGGAAAAGGAAAGAACTTGAACAAAAAATTGAATAATAAGAACCTTGGCAACATCCGATCTAAATGAACCATGTTCAGCAATCAATTTGCCAAATGCTCTTCTACTAAGAGCCCTCTGAACCATAAGCTGCATACCGCGCTCAGCAGCACCGATCAATCTCATGCAGTGGTGCAATCTTCCAGGGCCTAGTCTACCCTGCAGAAGTAACCAGAGACGCAGATCGTAATTGCAGGAAATTAACTAGTTGTTTACCTTAGAAGAGATAAGGATTGACATTAAGCCCTTGATTTCTGTAAATATTCCAATCTACTCGTAATCGTGCCAAACGTTAACTGTAAAAAGTCCATGGGAAGAGAACCAACTTTACCTGGGCAATTTCAAATCCACGTCCTTCTCCCAACAGAATATTTTTTGCAGGTACGAGTACACTTTCAAAGGAGATTTCGGCATGGCCGTGAGGTGCATCATCAAACCCAAAGACTGTAAGAGGTCTCTTAACATGCACTCCCGGAGTCTGAATATCAACTAAAATCATGGATTGCTGCTTATGCTTAGCAGCAGTAAAGTCGGTTTTTCCCTGCATAATTTTTCAACCAGCTTCTTAAAACTTCATGAACCTTAACCAACATTCTTAATCCAGAATTTGGAAGAAACTAACCATGAGTATAAGAACTCTACATCTTGGATCCATGGCTCCACTTGTCCACCATTTCTTCCCGTTGATGACATAGGAGTCTCCTTGTCTAAACAAGGAATCAAAATAGAAAAGCTGATGACTGATATTTACTTTGGCCGCATTAACACAAGTATCAATTGAAATATGAAAAACAATCTTATAAGCAAACATTTAGACCTTGCCTTACATAGCCGGTCTGGTTCAACATAAATTTGATAGAAAAGGATTCTTCTTTCTTTTCTTTATATAGTTATAGCCTCTGCTAGAATAATATCAGGAAACAGAAAGAAACAATATGAAAACATCAAACTTGCTGGTCATCTGATAGGATGATCTCTTTCTTTAACATATATCTTTTCTTCAATACCCAGTGATATGGAACCAGAAAAGAAAATGTAATGGCAAACTGAATCCCATCTCCCATGGAAACTAAATCACTTGGTTAATCAAATAAGTTTCTATACACTAAATGAAGGGGAAAACAATATGAGTGCCCAACTGTTCAGTACAATACCTTTTGATAGAACATTCGATATTCGTTGCATCTGATGAAGCAACCTGGGGTTCTGTCATTGCGAATCCAGAACGGATCTTTCCTTCAAGAAGTGGGACAAGCCATTCAAGTAGTTGTTCTTTGCTTCCATAGCGCAATAATACCTGTAAGGAAAAACAAAATACTACGTAATGCAACAAAGGAAAAACATAATTTCTTTTCTTTCTTTCACAACTTCCAAACGTAAAAAGCTCTCATCCATAGCTTGCTTGATTAAATAGGAGGAAACAACAGTTTGTGCAGCTAGTACCTCCATATTTCCAGTGTCAGGTGCACCGCAATTAAAAATTTGCGGTGCCCAAACAGAACGACCCATGATCTCACAAAGATATCCATATTCAAGGTTTGAGAGGCCAGCACCAAGTAACTGGTCATGTGTATTAGAGACCACGTGATTTCTTCCATCAAAAATGAGTTTTCTCGCTCTTTCAGCACTATCAAACTGCATAAAGCACAAAATCTTGAGATTATAACCATTACAGCTCTTATTTTAAGAGTAACATAGCACTTAAGGGATAAAACATTATTACAGGTATCCATAAGTTCCACAGCCCTTCTTTCTTTGCCAACTCCTTTAACCTTTCCTCTTCTGGGTGTACCATCCAACGTGAAGAAGATTGAGCAAGCTTGTAGAATTCGTTTTCCATGGGGTATATATGATCTTCCATAAACTTGATTAATCTATTCCTCAGGTCCTGAACCTTTTTACTAGGAACAAACTTCCCACTCTCATTTGAAGAGCCTTGATGAATGCTCTCACCATATGGTTTCATATAATTTCGTGCAACTGGAAGTCAATAGCAAAAGAGAAAAGTATCTTAAGCAAAAAATTTGATTAAAAGTTTCTACTGCCTTGATTAATAGGTGGATGTTGTGTACAAATAAATTAAGCACACTTCATGGTCCAATGATTTGCTTCTCGATTATGGCCACAAGTGACATAATATAGGCAGATCCAAAATCAAAGTCAAGATATTATTGATAACAGTTAAAACAAGGAAAAACTAGACAAATTGCTATACTTCCTGTCTGCTTCCCTCAACAAATATGTAGATGCAATTCATTTTGAAAGGAAAATGTTTCACATAGAAATGTGTCGTGACTTAAACTATTGTACTTCAGCATCAAACACTCCGCCCCTTTCCCATCTTCAGAAAAGGAGAAGGATAAAGTGAAGAATAGTAAAAAGAGAGTACCATAGGAGAAAAAATCCCATAAAGAAGACAGCTCAACCAAACCTATACTAGCTCACCTTATTATTTTAGATACTGCAGTGTGGTAAATCACCTCATTAAGTTAGTTCTATGGACATATTTCAATATGGTTTTCTACATCAATCACTAAAGCAGAGTAAAACATCATAAATACTATCTAATACCAAATGAACAAAGAAAATTGTAAGATGGAAATGATTTAAAGCATTTGGCGAATTAGATACAAGCGAGACACAAAGCAATGAAGGCACTTGGTTAATGGTAGAAGCTACCAGATGGAGGGTGATCAGGAAGCACAGACTTTCTTGCTATATAATCCAACGCAGAGTCTATAAGACAATTTGCTAGAGTTCCTGCATTTCGAGCACGCCCTCCTCCTGAAGCATTACCCTATAAAAAGCGTCGTGATCATTATTGTGTTAATGCATTGAGCTTTAATGATAAAAATGTCCGTATCAAAATTTGGATAAAACATCAAATTTGCATCTAGAAATTACCATAATCCAACGACTATGTACTCCAGCATAGATTGATGCACCACGGAACATACCAAAGGCAACATAGAACTTCCACTGATTGGCAGGCCAAGCTTTAACCTTCAGTGGAAAAGTCCAGTAAAAGTAAAAAATAACAAATTTAGTTAAGTTGACATATATTAGAAAACTACCATAAGCCTCTACTAGAGAAAAAAAAAAGCCAACAAAAGAAGGGAAAGCCTTCACGATTATATATAAAATCATGGTATACTAATCTTGGAAGCTCACAAACACTCAATGTGAAGAGAATGTGCAGAAAAAAAAAAGTTTTGGAGCAAATAGCATGTGTACAAGTCCTTTTCCTGTGAACAGAGACTCAAAAGAAATGGAGCAAATAGCATGTGTACAAGTCCCAGGGAATATTTCGACACACAAATCACATGATAGAGCAAAGTTTTGCAATGAGTCTTACAGATGCAGAGCAGTATTCTGCCAGATATTCTGCTAGGGAAGGAATCCCTTCTGGAATTCCAGTGACTTCTAAACCTTTACCCAGTTGCTCTTTGGAAATATCAACATCCACATTATAGTGCTGCCAAGAGAAAGATGAAAAAAGGAAAAAAGAGAGCTTGGAGTTGTCATTAAGAGGAACTGAAGCTTTTGACATCCAAGGAACAGTTGCATAATTGAAAACCAATCAAGAAAGCAAGATCTGTAAAATTTTAGGAAGAAGAGAGTATAGAAACAATGCTTCTTTAATGCAAAAAACATAAAATTTTGAGTATTAGCTCTGTTCAGTACCATGCAGCTGTATGCAACATCACACATTTGGTTTCCAAGGGTAGATAACTCCCAATCAAGAATCCCAATCACTCGATCCTGGAGCATGTAGAGTAGTATCATATCAGGTTTACTTCTAATCATCATTTAAGCTGTTTCTAGTAAATTACATCAACTCTAACAACAGACCTCAATAGGATGAAATACGACATTATCAATGCGAAAATCTCCATGAACAAGGCCAGACGTTGCTCCTGAAGAATCCTCAACAGGAATGTGATTCTGTAACCATTGAGATAGCTCCAACATCTTAGGATATCTTGGAGATTTGCCCTCTCCAGTTGATGCAAGGTATTGTTTGGTCCATCTGTCTACCTAAAACAAAGGCCTAGTATTTGTAAGCTCTTTCATTAAGTTGATAGCTATGCCTCAAAACAAGAAATTGTAATCTACCCCTCAAACGCTGATCCATCCAAAAACCCGAAATACAACACTAAATGAACCTGTGTGGAAACTCCAATTACAATGCAGTCACTTCTTGTAACCAACTATCAATCAAACACCTAAGTGAAAGTTCACACACCTGTCGCTTGCAATAATTGTTTCGCGATCCATACTTCCCTAAACCAATAGCATCAACATCAGCAGAATGTAGAGCTGCCAAAGCTCTTGTCGTTTCTCGATATAATGCAGCTCTCCTCTCAGGTGGCACACCCTGATAAAAAGACATTTGATACAGCTCATCAACACCACTAGCTCGCATAGCTACGAATTTTAAATCGTAGTGGGCAATGTCATTCCAGCTCAAATTCTGAAACACCAACAACTACGTTACAGGAGAAATTGTTCATACCGGTAGCTTTGGGTCTATAAAAATGCGTCCTTCCAAGAACTCCATGATATAGAATTCAGTTCCAATAACACTCCGATCCAAACATAAACAAAATACTTTAGGAACTGGAACATCTGTGTATTCACCCAAAGCCCGAAGAACCTGTCACATCCCACGTAAAAACAAGAGGAAACCTTTCAAAACTCCAACTAAAAAACATGTCCTAAAGCTCCTCTTTTGTTCTGTGATTCTCTGAGAAATCAATAACAAAAAACCAAGTAAATCCACCATAAACTACCTGATACTCTCTGTCCACGGCGTGAGCTGAAGGCAACAAAGTCCCAGGAGGCTTCTTCCTCAACACATACCGCTTCACCAACTCTCCAGTTCCAGCTTCCAACAGAAAAGTCGGGTTCGATTGTCCATGCCCAAACTAAGAAACACCCACCAAAAAAGAAACAATCTTTAACAAAATCAAAACCGACCCACCAATCCACAGATCAAGCAACTCACTTAAAACCATAAGAAAATCCAAAAAGCCACAATATATACCTGTTTGACGATAAAACTGGTGGAATTCGCAGGAAAACCGGAGACATGAACGGAGGCATACCGAAACAAGACGTCTGGGTCGAAATTGTGAGCTGTTTGGACTTGCCCGAGCAGATCAGATGTACTGGTTGACATGTTCTCGGGTTCCAACTTCTCAGATAACACAAAATCAAACTTGTGACTGTTATAAGAAATAAACAAGACAAAGAAAAGAAATTTAATACTCACTAGTCTCTAGTACTCCGTCATGACAGCGGACTCCTCCTTTACTGTAACCATGACCTGACAATGATTTTTGTGATTTATCATTTATGTTTTGTCTTGGTCTGGGTACGGGAAAATCCAAACTGGACCTACAAGAAAGGGGCTCGAGGGATAATCTCGCAATAGCGCGTGAATATCACGCTGGTTGAGAATTGCAAGTAAGTAAGGAGGCGTGTGACTAATAAATTGGTGAATGGGCGAGTGGACAAAAAAAACTTGTTCTTATCCGTATTATTAAACAATAGTTAGCTATGGAACAAGCGTTGTGTTACGGTAATCATGAAGACGAAGGTATTTTAATGGAGGAGGACCTTCAGGCTAGGAGTAATCACAGGAAGCGGAAGGAGCTTGAGCAGATGGTTGATCTGAACGTTCCGGAGAATAGACCGAAGAGCCTTTCTTTCGCGGAAACCCTTATGGCCAATGCGAATAGTAAACAGGATGAACATATGGCTGAAGAGGAGGAGTTTGAGGTTGGATTTGACAGTGATGAGTCTCAAGGAGAGGGAGATGATGATGAACGGTGTCCTACTATTCAAGTCTCTAGAGAAGAGAAGAGTAGATTGTGTAGGCCTTGGAGGAAAACCTTAATTATTAAACTGATAGGGCGCACCATTGGCTATAATTATTTGCTCCGGCGGTTGAAGGAGGTATGGAAACCAATTTCACCCTTTGAGCTAATAGCCATCGACAATGATTATTATTTAGCCAAGTTTAATAGTTCTGACGACTTTGATCATGCCTTATTAGAAGGGCCATGGATGATAGCTGACCATTATTTGGCGGTTCGTAGGTGGTGCCCGGACTTTGATCCTTTTACTGCAACTTTACAATATCTAACTGTGTGGATACGATTTCCTTGTCTTCCAATTGAATATTATGATGAAGCTATTTTAAGTCGTATTGGTTAGAAGGTTGGAACTCCTATTCGTATTGATCGGAATACGAGTACTATTACTCGTGGTCATTATGCTCGGATGTGCGTGGAAATTGATGTCACGAAACCATTGTTGTCAAAGTTTCGGCTGAAACGAAGGGTTCGACGTATTGAATATGAGGGGTTACATCTAGTTTGTTTCGGTTGTGGTAAATATGGTCATGTTGAGGAGCAATCCCCAGTAAAGAAGAAGGGTGATTACAATCTAGCTAGGGCTTCAGCTGAAAACAAGAATATTGATGGTGATGCAAGTCGGGGTACATAGGTTCCGGAAATGCAGGAGTTTAATCCGGAAGTTGTGGATGATTTTGGGGCTTGGATGTTAGTTAGAAAGAAAGAAAAAAAAGGAATAATTCGAAACAAATGGGGAGGCAACACAAAAGGGATCGAATGGAAGGGTGATTAATAAGCAGGACATAGAAGGCAAAGGTAGGCCAGGAGTGGAGACAACTGCTAACAGATTCTCGTCACTTGAGAATTTTGAGGACTTGGAACGTGAAGACAATATGGAGGTGCCGATAACAATTAGTAAGGAGACTCAAATAGTACACAGACAAGCAAAAGGGGCCAAAGGTCAACAAGAACAAATTGGAGAATAGATCCAGGCTAATTAAGCAAAAGGACGGGACTACAGAAATGGGCAATGTAGGAGCAAGTACTAAGGGTCAACTCTCGGGGTCAATAGGAAGGAGTAATTCAAGATAAGCGGCTGCTGAAAGTGAGCATACGGTGGTGCTGGGCAATAAAGAGAATCCGCAGGGGGTTAAGTGAGTGATTACAAAAGGAAGTGATGGTATAGGGCTTGCTAATACATGTTTGGCGGGACATACGCACTTAGGCCATTTTAATAACCCCTCCATTCCTCATCCTACAGTGCCTAATCTGGGGAATGAGCAGCAGAATGAAGATGGAGGGCAAGATGTATCTACTGAGATGATTGTTGCAAAAACTTGAGTGGAAGAGAATGGTAATTACATAGAGAAGACTGTGAACTTGAGTGAGTCTTCTATGGAGATGAATATTGCTTGACCATTTGATGGTTAGTGCGTGCTGTTGGTATATCCTTTTTGTTTTCTATTTGATAATGATAATAGTGACGTGGAATTGCCAAGGGGCGGCCTCGCCCAATTTCAAAAGAGCCTTTTCTGAGTATGAGAAATCCTTCAAACCAGATATGGTTTGTTTACTTGAGCCGAGGATTAGTGGTCATCAGGCTGATGTTATTTGTGGTAGGCTGGGCTATGACAACTGGCTCCGGGTAGAAGCATTTGGGTTTAGTGGAGGGTTGTGGATTCTTTGGTCTCAAAATAACTTTGACTTAACTATTGTTAATACAGATCCCCAAAGTATTACTTGTCAGATTCATAATAGGGGAGGCCAAGGGTGGCTATTTAACCTTGTTTATGCGAGTACGAGTATTATGCTTCGAAGGAGCCTCTGGGAGAATCTGAAAGTTGAGGTTGATGAACAAAACATAGGTTGGCTTGCTATGGGTGACTTTAATTCTATAAACTCCTTGGAGGAACAGTTTGGGTATACGTCTTTCAATTTACAAAGATCCAATGATTTTAATAATTGGATTTTTAATAATTCTCTGATGGAGTTACCCTTTTCAAGTTGTCCTTTTACACGGTGGAGGAAGAATAGTAATACTGGATTGAAAATGGCTAGACTTGATCGTTGCTTAGTGGATGAGAAATGGCGGCTTAATTTTCCAAATGCAAAAATGATACATCCGGCTAAGATTTATTCTGACCATGTTCCACTTGTCCTTAATTTGGATTATGTGGAGATCGTTAGGCCATCTTTTTTCCAGTGCCAGTTTGCATGGTTCACGCATGCTTCCTTTGTTCCTACGGTACAACAAGGGTGGAAGAAGGGGATTGGTTTGATTGATAATTTGGAGCAGGTGGCGGGGGCCTTAAGGAGGTGGAATGTGTCTACTTTTGGTAATATTTTTCAGAATAAAAAAAGGCTGATGAAACGCCTTGACGGGGTCCAGCAAAGACTTGCATCGGCAAGATCGCCAAATTTGGTTAAATTGGAGTATAATCTTAAGAATAAGCTACAAGATGCTCTTCTTCAGGAGGAACTATATTGGTTTCATAAGTATAGGGAGGAATGGATAGTTTCGGGGGAGCGAAATACAAGGTTTTACCATTTGTCTGCGACTGTTCGTAATAAAAAACAAGTGATTACCCAGCTTAGAAATGCAGATGGTGACTGGATTGCGGATAAGGAAAGTCTGACGATTATGGCTAGGGACTTTTTCAGGAAGCTATACACTGCTGAATCAGCTGATAATTTAGTCGTTTTGGATCCTTCTACTCGTCCCCAAATTGAGGATAATTTGTTGGCTGCTTTGGATAGACCGTTTACTAAGGAGGAGGTGTTTCAAGCAGTGTCTAGTATGCCGGCTTCTAAAGCTCTGGGGAAAGATGGATTCCATGCTGGTTTTATCAGAAGCTTTGGGGAGTTATTGGCGATTAGGTAGTGTGGTCTATTAGGAGACATTGCATACTATGAGGCGGACTCGGGGCATGAGGGGTTACATGGCGGTCAAGATTGATTTAGAAAGGCATATGATAGGTCGAGTTGGGACTTTATCGAATGGGTATTGGGTACGACTGGGTTATCAAGCCGATGGATTGAAAATATTATGAAGTGTGTTCGGTCTAACACTATGTCGGTTTTGTGGAATGGGGAACAGCTAGAAGAATTTAGTCCATTGCGTGGAGTACGACAAGGAGATTCAATTTCTCCTTATTTGTTTGTACTTTGCATTGAGCAGCTGGGTCATATGATTAGAAATTCTGTTGACACGGGGATATAGAAAGGAGTACCTTTTGCGAGAAATGGCCCATCGGTGTCTCATTTGATGTTCACTGATGATATGGTGTTATTTTGCGAAGCAACTATGGAGCAGCTCCGCAACATGATGGCAATTTTGGACATGTTTTGCAGTGCATCGGGTCAAAAAGTAAATTGAGCAAAATCTTGTATTCATTTTTCGCCAAATGTTGATGCTGATTTGGCAAAATCCTAAGCTAATAATGCAGGTTTTCAAGTCACAAATGACTTGGGTAGGCATCTGGGAGTTCCCACTATACATAAAAGAGTCAATGGTTCCACATATGGCTATTTACTGGACAAGATGAAGAGATTGGAGGGGTGGAAAGCGAAAGCTCTTTCAATGGCGGGTAGAGTGACTTTGGTTCAATCGGTAATTAATGCACTTCCAGTGTACACAATGCAAATTGCAGTTTTGCCGGTGTCGTGTAACGAGATGGAGAAGTTATGTAGAGATTTCATTTGGCATGATGCTGTTGGTGACAGGAAGACGCACTTAGTATCCTGGCTAACCATTCTTTTACCGAAGGAGGTGGGAGGCTTGGCTTGGGTATCAAAAACATGCAAAGTTTGAACCTAGCGTTGGTGGGTAAATTGTATTGGAGACTGCTTACTGCACCTAATTCATTTTGGGCTAGATGTATAGATAGTAAATATGTCAATGGATCGTTGCAACAGCGGCGGGCTCCTTCGGGAATTTAGAAGGCAATTAGCAAGGGAATGACGGTTGTGGACTGGTTTGACTACAAGATTTTGGGAAGATTCCTGGACATATTTAGGTCCTTTATATCAGTTTGCTATTGTCCCATTACAAGAGGCTGATTTGGAGCTGCGGGTTAGGCACTTTTGGATCGAAAATCATGGATGAGATTTGGTTAAATTGCAGCAGGTAGTTCCTAAATATGATTTTGGCAGATGAGAGTAAGATGGAGGATGGTTTTTGTTGGAATATAGCAATAGGGGTTCTTATACTGTTGGGTCTGCTTGTAAATCGTTGCTACCAATGGTTGATGATAGTGGCTCTTATGTTTGGAAGGAGATTTGGAAGCTATAAAATACTCAAAGGGTTATAATGTTTATTTGGAAAGTAGCTCATGGTAAGATCATGTGTAATTAGGAGAGGAAAAGAAGGAAGTTCACTGAAATTGATGGATGTCCAGTCTGCAAAAGGAATATAGAGACAGTGCTGCATGTTTGGAGGGACTGTGATTTTGTCAAACAATTGTGGTTGCAAGTGGGCGGTACCATGTTGAGTAGTGATTTTTTCAATGTAATTGATGTGAAGGCATGGATTGGTTTGAATTTGAAGGATAAAGCTAAACATGTTAATGGTTTAGATTGGAATTTAATTTTTTCTACAGTGTTATGGTGGGTATGGAAACGCAGAAATGACTTGGTTTTTGGGTCAGGCACACTGCAAGGTAAAGTGACAAAGGAATGGATTATGCACAAGTCTTGGGAGGTTCATAAGGCATGGGGAAGGATGAGTTGAACCGCCATGGATAACAGGATGGAGTTGCGTTTTATTGCGTGGGAGCACCCTCTAGTCGGCTGGGTAGCGGTGAATACCAATGGTGCAGCGAATGGATATCCAGCAGAGGCAGCCTGTGTAGGGGTGGCTCGGGATAGCAATGGAGTTTGGATTGTGGGGTTTCAACATAAGGTTGGTATGTGTGATGCTTTGACGACAGAACTTTGTGTTGGACAATTTTGCCCTTAAGGGCAATTTTGTCATTTTCCTCATTTGTGAACAGTTATTAATTGCAATTTGGTTTCTCACTAAATTACCGGTTAAGCAGTGCCATTTGATCCAATTAAAGGTAATAAGGTGACCCAATAAATGATCTAAATTAGTGGGTCGAAGTCTGGATGGAAAAATGGGTCCCTTTTAGTGTGGCCCTCGACCGTATCGGCCTTGTGATGGAGAAGCCTAATATGGAAGTCTATATATATATATACCGGGGGGTCTCCTGTGGTGGCAAGGTAATCCGTGAGCATTTGAGAGCTCCGACCCATTAAGAGCTCCCACGTTCCATGCAAACCACAGAAAGACCTAGAACTCGAGCCAGTGATCAATCTCAATAAAGATACTAGGAGGTTTTGAGCGCGTTTGGCTGCAGTAAAAGGCATCCAAAGTTCAGATAGAACCAAAATCAGGTATTTCACGTTTCTTCATTTTTAATCCGTTCACGGACGATCCTGGGTGCGTAGTAAAGCCTGCTCTACACGTTACACGTGGTATCAGAGCGGTTACGTGACTGGATTGGCCAAAATGAAGATTTTTGGTTTTTATCTCTTCTCCCTCTCTCTCCTGGTTTTGATTGATTTTCTGGCTATTTGGCCTCATTAACCCCATAGAAGTGGTTTAAGGTTGATTTGGCACGAAAAATGGGTCCAAACGGGCCAAACGGATCAAAAAACGGTTATCCAGGACGCTGGAAATCGCCCCCGAGCGGCAGGGGCGACGGAGAACGTCGGGTGCGTGCACAGCACACGCCCGACCCCGCTACAGCAGCGGGATTGTGGCGGTGACGCGGGAGGGTGCGGTGCACGCGCCAATTACGCAGGGCCACGCTGCGGACGAGCAGCATTGCCCACAGGGCGACGCATGTCGCGCGTGCGATGCACGCGGGGGCAACAACCGCGCGTCTGTGCGTGTGGGGCGCGTGCGAATCTGGTGAGCGTCGGCGTGGGCGGGTGCAGTGCACCCGCGCCTCCGCCCACGGGCACTGACATGCGGGCCACGTCAGTGGCTGACATCATGCGACGTCAGCCGTACGGACGTGTACAGTATTTTCCAAAAAAATTTTTTGAAAATTCCCATAAAGTTATCCTGGGTATTTTTGGGTTGGTTTTCGGGGGTTCGGGAATTTTTTAAAGTGTTTTCAATTTCTGGACTTGTTACATTGGTAATGGAATTCCAGAAAGCTTTTTAAAGCTTTTTAAAAGCCGATTTTGAGTGCAGTTTCGTACATCGAACAACACATAAGGGAGAAACTTCAAATGTCTCGTGTGACTGGTTCGGTATTCAGGAAAGTACGATGGACACTCTAATTGAGGATTTTTAAATAAGACCTCAAATAAAGTTTAAGACAATGTTTTCAGTTTATATATGTGATTATTTGATTGTGCATCTGGTTTTGCATTTGTGATCAATTTTCACACATACTATGCCCATACAGATTGCGAGGATGACATAAAGTGGTATCCCTTGTGTTAGAGGATTCTTTAGGATACCGATGAGACTGTAGTCACCAAAGTGACCTTTCATGTCGATATTTGGGACAGTTCCTCTTTCATGTTAGGGGATGTCTCTAGCTTTATGTTTGGTTGTTCTGGCCAAAGCTGTTGGCCTTACATAAAGTTTTGAGATGTGCATAAAAGCATTTGATGGAGGAAGATCATTACTTAAATGGTCTATTCACCCAAAGGTGGTAGTGTCATGAGAGTTACTGATTTGTACTTTGATCGCTTTTATGTGAGTGTTTAATTGCATGTATTATGTATTCAGCCCAAAGGTGTTTCATAATATGTGTAATTGGATTCTCAGTATAGATACTTTTAATGTTTAATAGTATCGCTGTTGTCCTGCATTTTTACTGACTTTGACATTGTCTGTATCGTTTTTCAGTCACCTTTTCAGTAAACAATAATGTTGTCACTATTGAAACCTTAACGGGTTTCAATTTTAAGAAATGGAAGAAGGACGTAGAGTTCGTATTGGAGATTGCAGACATCAGCCTGGCAATGCATATCGAGCGCCCTCCTCCACTCACAGATGTCAGCACTGAAATAGAAAAAGCAGCAATGGCAACCTGGGAAAGGTCAAACAAGCTGTGCTATTTGACCATCAAGAGGTCGATCCTAGACCATTTGCTAAGCGGACTTGCAGAAACGACAGTGGCGAAGGAGTTTATGGATAGTATCTCCCAAAGGTACAGGATCTCTTCTAATGCCGAGAAGATGGCCTTGATGAAGGAACTCTTCTCCATGAGGTACACTGGAGAAGGAGGCGTTAGAGACTACATCATTCGGATGGTGCATCTCTAGAGTAAACTGAAGGCACTTGATGTACCGATGGATAATGACTTGATAGTGCATCTGGCACTATATTCTCTTCCAGCAGAGTTTGAGACGTTGGTCACTACCTACATCTCGTTGGATGAGACTTGGGACATTAATGCCTTGATTTCCTGATGCGCTGCGGCAGAAGAGAAGATGATGAGTTCTCCTCATACAGTTTTGTATGCATCTGTGAAGGGCACCGGAAAGGCTAAAACCCAACAAGCTAAAGGCAAGGGAAAGGCTAAATCCCAGCAATCTAAAGGCAAAGGAAAAGGTAAGACTTCCAAACCCTCTCCTCACATTCAGAGTGGGCAATCCAGCATTGCCAAGGGGCCACATGATCTTAAAAATATGAGATGCTTCTTCTGTAAGAAGAAAGGCCATAGGAAGTCCGACTTCCAAAAGTACAAACTCTGGCTGGTCAAGCAGGATATGTCAGGTAACTCCTCGGCCTTTATGATTCATGAATTCAATGCAGCTATAACCACATCAAGTTCTTGGTGGTTAGACAGTGGGGCTTCTAATCATGTTGCTTCCACGATGCAGGGATTCATATCCAAGAGAAGGCCGCGAAAGGGGGAGAAGAAACTGATGGTCAGCAACAATGAGGAGGTTGATGTTTCATATGTAGGAAACGTAGGATTAAACCTCGATGGGTTTGTTTTGTACCTACGAGACACTTTTTATATACCGTCTTTTAGACGGAATCTGATCTCTGTATCAGTTTTGGACAAGGAAGGTTATCGTTTTGTATTTGATAATACAGTTGTAAATATTTCTATCATTACAAGACATATCGGTACAGCCTTCCTATCCTACGGACTTTATAGTTTGTGTCTTACTCCTAAAGAAATGTATGCCTCTTCATATGTTGCTGAACATGCTACTCGAAAGAGGACCTCCATAAAGGATACATCCTACATGTTGCGGCACAAACATCTTGGCCACATTTCCAGGGAAAGGGTTGAGAGACTGGTAAAGGATAACATTCTCCCAACCCTGGACTTCAGTGATCTGGAAACATGTGTCGATTGTTGTAGAGGCAAGTTGACCAAGATAAAGAAGAAATGGTCAACTCGTGCTTCAAGCCTACTGGATCTCATACATACGGATGTTAGTGGTCCCTACACAGTTACAATATGCAATGCAAGATATTTTCTGACATTTATAGATGATTATTCTCAATACGGATATATGTTCTTGCTTCAAGAGAAGTCTGAAGTCCTTGATAAATTCAAGATCTTCAAGACTGAAGTCGAGAACCAATTGGGAAAATCAATCAAGGTTGTCAGATCTGATAGAGGAGGGGAATACTATGGCAGACATGGAGTTACGGGACAGAAAAAGGGTCCGTTTGCCAGGTATTTGGAGTCAGTAGGAATAGTGGCCCAGTTCACTATGCCCGGTAGTCCTGAGCAAAATGGTGTAGCCAAAAGGCTCAATCGCACCCTAAAGAACATGATGAGGTCAATGCAGAGTAGGACTAACCTGCCTGAGTACTTATGGGGTGAAGCCGTGAAGACGGCATTATACATCTTGAACAGAGTCCTTAGCAAGTCAATGCCAAAGACGCCTTTTGAGCTTTGGGTTGGGAGAAAATCAAGCCTTGCACACTTTCATGTGTGGGGCTGCCCTGTTGAGGTAAGATTATATAATCCTAATGAAAACAAGCTGCAACCTTGTTCAACGCGTTGCTATTTTGTGGGTTATCCCGACCACTCTAAAGGCTACAGATTCTACTGTAGAAAAGGGGGAGCCAGAATTATAGAATCACAGACGGCAAAGTTTCTGGAATTTGATTTCTATGATGAGGGAGGGCCTTTACAACCTCCAGAAACTAGCAGGACTGATACAACAACTGTGTTGTATCAACCTCTCGTACAATCAGTTCCAGTGAATCTAGGCCCTAGTACCCAGCCTATACAGGGACAGGAACCTACACCTGTTCAGGAGGAGGTTTTGAGGTGCAAGAGCCTATGCGGTTACGCAGATCCACCAGAGAGAGACGACCTGCAATCTCATCAGACTACATAGTCTATTTGGGTGAACAAGACTATGATATTGGACATGTAAAGGATCCAGTTACTTTTACAGAGGCCGTTTCTAGACCCCATGCAGATAAGTGGTGGGAAGCAATGAAGGACGAGTTGCAAGCTATGAGGTATAATAAGGTGTGGGAGCTTGTTGATTTACCTCAACATTGCAAACCGGTCAGTTGCAAGTGGTTGTTTAAGACCAAAAAGGACGCACAGGGACAAGTTAAGCGCTTTAAGGCACGTCTAGTTGCCAGAGGGTTCACTCAGAGAGAAGGAATTGACTTCAATGTCACCTTCTCTCCTGTATCCTCAAAGGATGCATTTAAGGTGATTATGGCATTAGTAGCTCATTATGATATGGAGCTACATCAGATGGACGTAAAGAACGCCTTCCTGAATGGTGACCTTTATGAAGAGGTCTATATGGAGCATCCTGAAGGTTTTCAAGATCAAAGTGCAGCTGACAAAGTATGCAAGTTAAATAAATCAATATATGGTCTGAAGCAAGCTTCCAGACAGTGGTACTTAAAGTTTGATGAGGTTTTAACCTCATTCAGCTTTGTAGAAAACCAAGTCGAAAGATGCTTATACCATAAGGTCAGGGGGAGCAAAGTCATCTTCTTACTTTTGCATGTCGATGACATCTTGCTCGCGTCAAATGATTTGACCATATTGCATGAAGTTAAGCAGCTATTGGCCAAACATTTTAACATGAATGATTTAGGTGAGGCATCTTTTGTCCTAGATATACAGATTCATCGGGACAGATCTCAACACACATTAAGTCTCTCACAAAGTGCATACATTGAGAGGGTACTACAGAGGTTTAATATGGATGAATGTAGACCTGTTGTAGCACCCATCTCTCATGGAGAGAGACTACCTTTGGCACAATGCCCAAAGAATGAGATTGAAAGAGAGACTATGAGGAATGTTCCATACTCTAGTGTTGTTGGTAGCCTGATGTATGCCCAGGTGTGCACTAGGCCGGACATTGCATTTGCTGTTGGACTGCTAGGTCGATATCTGGCCAATCCAGGTATAGGCCATTGAAATACAGTCAAACGAGTGTTGAGATATCTTAAAGGTACCAAGGATTATATGTTGACATATAGGAAAGTCGACAATTTAAATCTCACAGGGTATACGGACTCAGATTTTGCCACGTGTCCAGATGACCGCAAATCCACATCAGGATACATTTTTATGTTAGCAGGTGGTGCAGTGTCGTGGAAGAGTGTCAAGCAGACACTTTGGGGAGTCTATAATGCGTTGAAACTAGCTTGGGAGGAACAATGGAAACAAGTGATTATTCAATGTGATTCCAAGATGGTGGTGGCCATGTTGAATGCTGAGGCTAGTGGTCCAATTCGGTTAAGAAGCTTAGTCAAAAAGTGTCAAAGAATTATTAATCAAGATTGGAGAGTTCATATAAGGCATATTTTTCGTGAAGCAACTTCGGTGGCAGATGGGTTGGTAAAGTTAGCATTGCAGGGTGTAGATGGTTTTCATGTGACTGATAGGGTTCCACAGAGCTTGAGATATTTGCTAGATTCTGATGTTGTAGGGGCTATTTGGCCCAGAATGGTTGGTTAATAGGGCTATATCCCTCCTCTGAAAAGGAAAAAAAAAGAATGAGATTAAGGCTCGATTTGGGGAAGCGGTAGCTGATGATAACCTACTAAGATCAACTTGTTGAAATATTATATGTTTGGGATTACTGTTTTGATAACTGTTGAAACGTAAAAATAGGTGTTTGACAAGTGCGGTTGCGGTTGCTGTAAAGAGATAAAATGACTAAAAAATTCATTGATTTAATAAATTATTAATTGTTGTATAAATAATTAAAAATATATTATTAGTTATATAAATTTAAAATTATAAATAATAAAATATTAAATTAAAATAAGAAAAATATAAATAAAATAAATATAGTAAATAAAATATTTCATAAAAAATATATTATTAGTCATATAAATTCAAACATGTGACTTGCTTTCTATTAGTTGAGGTATAATGGAAAATAATAATTATCATAAGGTTATTAATGGAAAATATAATTTCTACCACAGAAGTACTTTCTTACCGTAACTCTCTTTCTACTTATCAATATCTGTGGTGGCACTGCACTTTCCTCCAACCTCTGGTTGTTCATCCGCAAATCCAAACATGTGACTACATTTGAAAACTACGGTAGATAAGTACTTATTCTCAGAGTACCACAAATCCAAATGCAGCCTAAGTATATTTTAAGTAATAACAAATTCGAATGATTATATTTTAATTTTTATAATTAATAACGTCGCGAGCGTCAACACCCACTCCAGTTGAAGTCTCAATAGTACGCAATTTTATCCTACTCAATTAAAAACTTGTGTTCCAACGGACAATTTGAAAATGATGTCATAAAGATTTGTATAATATTCCATCATGATTTTTTGGAAATAAAGTATAATATAGTTGTTGAATTTTTACTAAACATTCACTTACCATTAATGTAATTTCTATTTTTATTTAATAAATTTTAATTTTGCATATTATATTTTGACAAATGCTTTAGCCTTTTAATTTGATATAACATGCATCATACACCATCTAAACTAAAAGATACATTTAATATTTTAAAATTTTAAAAATTTATGATACTGAATAAGTTTTTAGTAAAAAATGTAATTAATCTAAATTTTAAATTACATTAAAAAGAAAATTTTTAATACATATATTCTATTAATTAGGAATAAAATTGCGTACTATTAAACCTCTTCAAATTCTACATATTATTAAAATTTATATTGACTGTTATTGCTATTGCTTATGTTGTTAGTGATGGTGGTAGTAGTAATGCCAGGCCAACTAAGCAAAAACTTCAACATTAATCTCTATTAATGTCCAAAAATATACTTTAAAAGAATTAAAAAAAGGAATATAGTATTATCCTTCAATCTAAACTGGTTGTACTGAATTTTGGGTATGATGACACGCAGAAGAAGAAGAGCCTGTAAATGATGTTGTTGTTTGTACGTTGTTTGAAACAATGACAAGGACATTAAGTTTTATAAGTAACTAACAAACGTATTTAAGAGGAACAAGCAAGCATCTTTATTTTAATTAGGCACGTAGAAAAGTTAACAAATATTAGTTATGAATTAATTATATTAGATTATACTATAAATTATTATTATTTTAATTACGGCTGGAATAAAAAATTATTTCAACATAATTCAATTTATTATCGGTCTCGATTTGAAGCTAATAAATTAGTCTAAAAGATTTTAAACTTAAAATTGAACTTTAAAAATTATTAGGAAGTCTCGTATTAAAATTTGTTAATTTTGTTATAACCACGAATAACAATAGGTTGATTCATAAATATAAATTTAGGTGTTTTCAATGAGTCAATTCTTAGATTAAATCAGGCCCAGATTTATTAAAGGTTTTACTTTTTTAAGAAAATAGAGAGTTAGATATTGGATAGGCTTTGACTTAGGCAACTCCGACTCAGACTCAGGCCCAGACTCAAGCTCAATTAAGAAAAAAAAGTTTGATTTTAAGTTTTGAACGACTTGTAGCTCAATTGAATCCAGCTCAAACTTAATTAATATTTTTTAAAAGTTTTAAATTTTAAATTTCGGATTGGATGAAA
>JAOQMS010000180.1:54347330-54366534 GCA_027563885.1 Erythroxylum longipes
ATCAATAATTTTTAAATATAAATCACATATAATATAATAAAATTTATTAAATAAATAATAATAATAATATTTTCATATAATTAATAATAAAATAATAAAACTTTTATTAAAATTTTTATTATTTTAAAACAAAAATATATAAAAAATTAATTGTTGTGGTTGTGTGTAACTTTTTAATTAGACATGATTTCTGTTTTAAAATCATAGTGTTAAATCTCTTGTAACAACCATTTTAACATTAGGAGATAATAGTCATTTATTATACCTTACATTCCATTTCATCCACCTTTCAAACAATATCTCACTACATTACATTATGAACTCTTTCGTCCCTCACAAATAATTTTTCACTATAATATATTTCATTTTATTATAAATCGTTCCCTTTCTTTTTATTCCGTTCCCTTTTGTTTTATTAATTAATATCTAATCAAAGAGGACCTAATTAGAGATAATTTAAATTAAATATAAAACACAGCTACTATCACACGGTGTCGTTTCAATAGCCATAAACACTAGCAAAAGCTCGTATATAACAGAAACAGCGAGCCAGAAGAAGTGTGGGTGAGTGTACAATGGCGCATATTGCCAACAGGCGCAACTTAGCATCGACCCTAAAGCGAGCCCTCTCTCTATCCTCTCACTCTATACGTTATCGATCAACTCCGGCTCTTGTCGACAAATCCACAGTTCCTCAATTCTTGAGCCACTATTATATCAAAACTCAGACCCGGTTCAAGGCTTCCGGTTCGAACTACTCGCCCCTCAACGACGCGTCGCCGAACTGGAGCAACCGACCACCGAAGGAGACAATTCTTCTCGATGGCTGCGACTACGAGCACTGGCTCATTGTTATGGAGTTTCCCGAGGACCCAAAACCCTCTGAAGAGGAAATGATCAATAGCTATGTCAAAACCCTTGCAGCTGTTGTTGGAAGGTGATAAAAGATCGAAACTTTATTTATTTGGGTTTTGGTTTCTGAGTGTGATTTTAACGTTTGGCTTGTTTTGGGTGATTTGTGGTCTGGGTTTTAGCGAGGAGGAGGCGAAGAAGAAGATTTACTCGGTTTGCACGACGACTTATACTGGGTTTGGTGCTTTGATTTCGGAGGAGCTTTCCTACAAAGTTAAAGGTGCCTCCTTTGATTCCCTACTTTTTAGGGTTTTAAGGTGTTTCTGTTTTTCGTTTTTTCCCCCTCTCGTGGGGTTTAAGGGTTTCTTCTCTTTCGTTGGAGGGGTTTGGGGGTTTTAAGTTTTACTCTGGAATTTCATATTTTGTGTCTAAGATTATCTGTTACATGATTTGGTTGTTGATTGAATACGATAAGGACATGTTGATGTGAGTTCCGGTATAAGTTTTGAGTTGTTCTGGATGATCATGTTAAATTTTGGATCTTCGACTTGTTAGTATTTTGGGAGTGAGGACGAGGCTTATAATTGTAAGTATGGTCTTATTCAACTCTACATTTCTGGGGTTCCATTAGAGCTAACTAGGGTTCTTTCATTTCCTTGTTCTTTCTCCTTTTGAATAGGTTTGCCTGGTGTTCTCTGGGTATTGCCGGATTCATATCTTGATGTTCCTAACAAGGACTATGGAGGTTAGTAATCTTCCTGCAATAAGCTTACATATGGATTCTGTTTCATCTGTTTTCTTTCACATCATGCATAATGGAAGTTTCTCTTTCCATTTGTTGGTTTTGAATTCATTATCAGGGGACTTGTTCATTGATGGCAAGGTCATCCATAGACCTCAATACTGGTACAATGAAAGGCAACAAACTAGGAACAGACCTCGGCCAAGATATGACAGGCGCCGGGAAGCAATGCAAGTGGAAAGGAGAGAATCAATGCAAAGGCAGAACTGGGGCCAAGGTCAAGCACATCATGTTCAGCAGCATCCATCATCAATGAATGGCCAGAGTTCAACTCAGGGTGGAGGTGGGGACTTCTCTGTTAATCAAGGGCAGTTTAACCAGGGCAGTTCGTAAGAGTTAAACAAACGCCGAAATAGATCATAAGAGTTTCAGATTTTCAGAACTTTGAGTGTAAGTTGAATGGTTTTGGACTTTGTTCTTCTGCGCTCCAATTCGAGCATCTTTAGATACTGACGGAATTGAAGATGGGACTGAATTTGTTTTTACTCTTCTCTGCATTCTGGATCATCTTCGATACTTGTTATGCCACGAATTTATCTGAACTTCACCGATAGTGTCAGTTGAAATGCATCATGACCTCCAATGCCAATGAAGTTGTGTGCAATATATGTCTACTTTCCCAGTTAAAACATTTATATTCCATTTTAGGTTCCAAAGTTTCTGATTCTTTTTCAAGATCTTAATCCATTTTGATCACATATATAGCATTAGACATGTAAAAGATGAAACAGTCTAATATAGACCTAAATCTGCTTCATGTGTTTGTCTTCAATAAAAAGAAGTTATGGCCCTTTAGAAGGATAGTTTGAACTAATTCTTATTGCGGAGTATGCAGCTTACATATAATGTCACAGAGCTCTGAATATCTGTATGCATTATTGAGAGATGATGATTGGTAGGGCTCTGATTTATAGGTCTGAGTTTGGACTGAAGTTTGGTCGAGTTTTGATAAAGTGAATCTGAGCCCAATCTAACTTGGATTGTGCCCTAGCCTAATGATTTGTTTAAATGAATGTGAAAAAATCTTAAGGTTTCCTAAAAAGTGACAATGGAATGATTAAGGCTTAGTTTGGGAGAGTAGCGACGGTTAATAATTTGTTGAAATTAACTTGTCTAAATGATAAATACTTATGTATTTGGAATTGCTGTTTTGGTAACTGTTGAAACTTAAAAATAGGTATTTAACAAGTACGACTATAGTTGCTAAAAAGAGATAAAATGACTAAAAGGTCTATTGATTTATTAAATTATTAATTGTTGTATAAATAATTAAAAAACATATTATTAGTCATATAAAATTAAAATTATAAATAATAAAATATCAAATTAAAAAATATAAATATAAATAAAATAAATTTAGTAAAAAAATATTTTATAAAAATAATAATTATTAGAAGTTATTAATGAAAAGTAGAATTGTTACCGCAAAAGTACTTTTCTACTGCAACCTTCTTTCTACTTATCCATTTTTATGGTGACACCGTACTTTCTTCCAACATCTGGTTATTCGCTTGCAGATCCAATCATGTGACTGTGTTTGAAAGCTGCGAGATCTAAATGCAACTTAAGCCAATGGTCTTTCTAGTAAGGAAATCTTGTAAACTCGAGATTGATCTTGGATTTGTGATTAAAAAATCAAACTTGTTTGGGGAAGTTCAATTTTCAAAATTTTAAGCTGGTTAATTTTTCAATTCAGTTTCTAATTTTCGTTGGCTTTTATTATTAAGATTGGTACGTTTATTAATTAATCAGTCGGTTTTTATAAATTAAATAAACTAATTAATTTTTTATTTAATTGCCTCTTTTTTCAATTAAACTTTAATTTAAAATTTTAATTTTATTTCAAATTCTTCAAATTTATTTAATCTTTAACCAATTTTATGATGATCTAATACTAATTGAACGTTTCAAACTTAAAATTTTTTGTCTTACCACTTTAATTTTTTGTTCGATTTTTCAAATTATACCTTCCACCTTAAACTGGACAAAAATTAGTTCAACAGTCAGTGTCAAGAATTAGATTTATTAAATTTATTAGGTCATTTTTAATCCAAATAGTACGTTAAAACAAAAATTAAGTTTAAGTTTTATTACTTAAAAAATTAAAATTCATGTTGTAACCCTGATACCTTGTACATAAATATTTAAAATCTCATAATTTCCTTTTAGTTTGCCCTAATAGGATGATTAAGTTAGGGATGACTATTTTGATTAGTCTAATTTAGTTCAAATCAATTAAAAAAATGATATTATTATGTATAAATTTAAGAAAATGATATTTAATTATTAATTTAAAATTTAATTAATTAAAGTAACCAAATTAAAGTTCTAATTTGGTTAGTTTTTATTTTTCTTTATTTTGTCAAATCACGTCCCAAATATAGCCTCTCCAACACGAACCACGCTGTTATAAAAAAGCCACCGTTCTGAATCGCCGGCCATCTCCCCTTTATCTTCTTTTTTCTTGATCAGGGTCATGCTGTTTGTTCTCCATCTTCTCTGGGATTGAACTCGTATCAAAGATCATCAGGTACGTTGCTGATTTCACACGGATCATTGTTGTTCTTCTTGTTGTTGGGATTTAGATAAAGACCAAAAATGAACTCGAATCATGGAAAAGCCTCATCTGGGTCCTTAAATAACTTCAATTTCGATTTGGGGGTCGGCACAGACAGACCCAAGCCGCTTAATGACCAAAAGAACAAAACTTTCTCTGCTTATTCATCGTCGACGCAACCGAAGCCCTCGTGGCAACCCAACAAGCCTTCGTGGTCTCACCAATCATCTACCACTGGTTTGAATGGACCTACTTCAATGGTGGGTGATATTTTTGGGAAGAGTTGGAGCTCGGCTGGTACCGGTTCTGGTTCTGGGATAGGGATTGCGGAGAAAAATCCGCAATTGTTTGGAGATCTGCTTAGTTCTGCTTTGGGGCAGGAAAATAAAGGTAATAGTAATGTCCCGTTGAAAAATGTCACGCCTACACCGAATCAAGGTGCATATTCGATGGGTAATTTGGCTGATTCGTTGCCGAAAACGAATAGTTCAGCCAAAACCGGCGAAAGTTGGGGATCTAGGAATGCTTCTGGTGCTTATTCTGGTGGATATAACAAAAGTGGTAGCAATAATGCTAATGTCAATAGTAAGGGTCCTAATTTGGGAGGTCCTCCAATGAAAGTTATGAATGGAGGTGGAACTGTGGGTTCCATGAGTGGAAATAAAGACCCTTTTGGTTCATTGCTCGATTTTGGATTGAAACAGCAATCGGGTAGTCTGAACTCAGCGAGTAAAGATCAGAAATCTAATGCTGGTGATGATGGATTTGGATCATTTCAGAATGCTTCCAAATCGAGCACACCTACATTTCCATCAG
This sequence comes from Erythroxylum longipes, assembly GCA_027563885.1. Classification (NCBI taxonomy): domain Eukaryota; kingdom Viridiplantae; phylum Streptophyta; class Magnoliopsida; order Malpighiales; family Erythroxylaceae; genus Erythroxylum; species Erythroxylum longipes. The sequence goes on from JAOQMS010000180.1 coordinate 54,352,358, forward strand.
GTGGTTTTGGTGGAAATAAGAGCGGTTGCAGTGGATCAAATATAGGATCTAATTCCAGTTTGGATGATTTTGATAAGGCCTTTCCTTCTCAAAAACAGCCTCCTATTCAAAATTCAAGTGATGATCCACTTGACATGTTCTCTACTTTTACCTCGGGAGCTACTGCAACATCATCTGGTGGAACTGGTGGGAAGCAGTTCTCTCAAGTTGATGATTGGGGATTGGATTCAGAGTTTGGAGGAGATGGGAATGATGATGGTGGGACCACCGTTGAGCTAGAAGGGCTTCCACCTCCACCTGCCGGGGTTACAGCTTCTTCAGCAAAGAACAAGGGTATGGATCATCAAAAACAGGGACAGTATGCAGATGCCATCAAGTGGTTGTCTTGGGCTATTCTACTTCTTGAGAAAACAGGTGATAGTGCCTCTAGCTTGGAGGTTTTGTCATGCAGAGCTTCTTGTTATAAAGAAGTTGGAGAGTATAAGAAGGCTGTGGCTGACTGTTCCAAGGTAAAATGTGTTTCTTCTTTTGCTTCATTGTATATGTTGCTGTTTTAAATGTTCTCTAACGTAACCTTAAACTTTGTAACATAGATAAGTGAAATGAGGTAGGACGTTTCACCATTCTTGCCTTGTTCCTTGACATGCAAGTGTTGATATGGCCTATCAGAAGTATTGATTACTTCTTTATCACCAAGCATATCTGAGAATAGATGTTCCTGGTTGAATAAGTAATTAATCACTCTCCATTCAAAAGTAAATAATTTGACCAATCATCCGTGAAATTCTCTGTTGCGATTCCTTTTACTTCGAAGATACTGGATATTGCTTTCCTGTTGATCATGTTATAGTTGTGCTTGTTCTGCTATAATGGAGTTGGGATATATATTGTTTTTGTTGATCTACAGGTGCTTGAACACGACGATGCAAATGTATCGGTCCTTGTACAGCGAGCACTTCTGTATGAAAGTATGGAGAAATACAAACTTGGGGCAGAAGACTTGAGGGCTGTCCTTAAGATTGATCCTGTTAATAGGATTGCTAGGAGTACTGTTCACCGATTGACTCAAATGGCGGGTTAGAGAGGTTCCGAAATCCATATTTGTATTTTAGGTTCCTCTGTTAGTTTAATACCTTCCCCTATTGCCAATTTGCCCGGGAACAAAACATTTACTCAATACTTGTATCACGACCGATAATGTGGGGTTTTATATGTTATGATTGTTTGGATTTTCATTTTTTGTTGTTGTCATCCATAGTTTTTCTGATATCAGTTGTCATCATCCTCATTTGAATCTCACATACCAAATAATTTGTCATCTATTTGCCTTCACCTGGTTTTCAAGCCACAACCTGCTTACGACTTCAGCTAATGATATTAGTTCTACACTTGGTTTCACCATAGAATGAACAGAAGATTACAGGCTGAGAAGGTCTGAAAGGTTGGGGAATATCTTGAACCTGCTATAGAATCTATGGATACTTTCAAGAGATCTATAAGTAACTTGATGAGCTGTAGCTGCTTCCAGATTGGAGGATAGGCACTTGCACTCCCTTCAGGTTTCAGAGTTTGCAAGGTACCTCCATTACTCACATGTCTTGGTAGCTGTCATGACTTCCCATTTCAGAAGCTGCAGGAATCATAAGAAACGTGGCTTTGTTGACAAATTCCTGCTGATAAGTGGTCTTCTGCTAGAACTTAGAATCTGCCACTAAATCAGTCGTCAGATTCTGAAATTTTCTCTCCTTAACCTGAATGTTGAATCTGAAAGCATCAAATATAGAAACTAGAAAGACTGAGTTAGCAGAAAAGAAATATTATTGTCAGTTAATTAAAATATAAGGAGATTGATAGATTTCATACACTTTTCCAGTTCCGTTAAAAGGTTACACTCAGTTTTGATGAAACTACTGGATATATGTCCAGTTGGTGTCAAATTTAGTCATAAAGCATCAAACTTTCATACAAGGTAACATAATAGTTTATAAATTACGTGTTTTAAATAAGTTATTTGACGAGTTAATAACTCAAATTAACCTATAAACTCAATCTAAATAATCCTTTTAAATCTTTATTACATACTCGAATTTAGGCAAAGGTGCCAAGATCCGGAAACTCCATCAACTTGATCTGCCCTTAAGAAAAGTCCATGATGAGCACAGCACGGGACCAGAAAGAAGATTATGAAAGCTGAGATATAGAACTTGGGAATGAGAATGGCAATGATCATGAAAAGAATAAAACAAAATAACAGCAAAGAAGAAAAAGAAGCCATGAATGAGGTAAAGGAAGTGATATTGTTGTTTAGGTTTTGTCTCTTAGAAAGAGGGCAGTCCACTTGAGAGAACACAGAAAGTTTTCTGTTTCATCTTCAACTTCTTCCTTAGCTGTTCCCTGAAACCCTGCAACAAGTTGGTCCTGCTAGCGAGGTAAGTTATACAATCAATGCAACTTTATATTAATATTATCCCCATAAAAGAGAAACACTGACCAATCATTTATTACCTTCAAAATTAAAAAAAAAGAGTCTTTTTGTGAATTTTGTGCTTGTGGTCCTTGTTTTATGAGAAAAAAAATTAATAAATACCCATCTTTTATTTATAATGAAACAATTATTTAACAAAGACGCAATTTAAAACAAAAAAATGATATCAATTTAATTAATACAAAATTTTTAATTTTTGTTTCTAATGGACAACATTTTAAAGATGTTTTTTCTATTTCAATCACAGATATTTACACTTCTAACACATTTTCAATAATAAAATAATTCATAATTATACAATGTAAAATTTTAAAAATATAAAACAATTATTATGTGAAAATAAATTAGTTTGATAATCTAAAAGATAAGCTGAACAATCGTAAATTTTTTTTAACAAATTTACACTTTATATTCTCAAAACTTTTTAAAATTACTTACAATCTTGTTAAGCTCATCTATGGCCTTTTGTTTTTTTAGCGATAAAGTATTATTGAATAAAATTAAAAAATTATTGAAAAAGATTGTCTTTATTTATAAAAAATGTTAAAATTTAAAATTTTAATAAAAATTAATCGATTTATTTTAGCTTATAATAAGTTTTAAATTTTTGAAAATTGATAAATTAATTAATAAATTTATCGATTTTTAATAACAAAATTTATTAAGATAAATTAAATAAATCAAAATCAAAATTAAACTAAAAATAAAAAGCCAAACGATTTAAAATTTTATAGTTAAAATAATTAAAAATTGATTTGAACCAAATAAATTTTTTAAAATACAATAATTTGAGAGTTAATTACTAGTTAAGAAAGTTATAAAAATCATTAAAAATTTTTACCATAGGTATAATAAAAAGACAAGTCATGGACTACTTTGCTTCAACCTGATTCACTCTCCACCGTCAGATCATCTGTCATACGAGACAGACAGCAAACGTAAGTCCCGTAAAAAGCTTTATAAACTTTGTCTGTTTGCGAGCAGTTTGGTTGTAACCGTCACCCTATAAAAACTCCAAACCTATTAACCAAGTCTACAAAACGCAACAAATTGACTCTCTCTCTTCTCTCTCTCTCTCTCTCTCTCTCAGTGAAAATGTGTGGTGGTCCGTTTATCTCTGAATTCGAGCCGGTTGTTGGAGGCCGAAAATTGACGCCGGAAGATCTATGTAATGAGCTTGACACCATCTCCGACCTCCTGGGCATAGGCTACACTAACAACAAACTGTCTCCTGATCACGTAGAAGTCCCAAAGCAACCCACCAACCAAGGTATGTAACATCTTTTTTCTCAGAAAGTTCTGATGTGGGTCTTGTTTTTTATCGAATGTAACCAACTGGGTACTTGGAGATGGAAGTTTGAGCACCTGGTTCGTGATTTGTGGGTTCAAATAACGATAAAGTATGTATCTTTTAGCTAGTTCTTTTATTTTTTTGGGGGGCTGATTATTGTTGAGTTCTGTTCATGGAGTAGTTGGCGATGAGGAAGTGAACAAGAAGAGCAGTACTCGACGAACCAGAAAGAACGTGTACAGAGGAATAAGGCAAAGACCGTGGGGCAAATGGGCGGCGGAGATAAGAGACCCTTTCAAAGGCGTTAGAGTCTGGCTCGGAACTTACAACACCGCCGAGGAAGCTGCACGCGCCTACGACGAAGCCGCCAAACGCATCCGAGGCGAGAAGGCCAAGCTCAACTTTCCCCCACCGCCGGCAACCCCACCTCCGGCTAAGAGACGTTGCTATGAGCCCATGTTTGCTCCTCCAACTCCAACTCCAAGCTACCCTCCTCAAACCACCACCTTCTCGCAACAAGTACCGTACACGGGCTATGGTACGGACGTGTACAACGTTCCCTTCGAGAAGAATGAGGTGGCGGGCGTGAACGTGAAGGAGCAAGCCTCGAGCTTTGATGTCGACTCTTTCTGGGGTCTGGAGCCGGAGCAAATGGCCGCCCAACTGAGGGGCTCGGTGGTGGAGGACGGTCTCTGGATATTCGATGATGACATTCCGAGCCAACATCAACAACAGGGCCGGTTTTCATTTTAAGCTAAAAATATTTTGTATAAATAAATAAAAAAATATGAATAATAATATTATGTAGAGAACTCTCTAGATTTGTTTCGTTTATGCTCATTTAGGGTTTTGCATGTGCTCTGGACCTTGAACTTCTGATGCTTAATGCTAATTAATGTTGGGTTTTCGTACATTTATATACATAAATCTAAATTTAACTCTTAATTATTCATAATTATTAAATTAATTACCTTGTAATTGCCAAGCATGTGCCATGTCTTCTTTTGGGTCCTTTTTTGTTTGTTTTCATAATTATTTTGGTATTATCCTTTCTACATCTTCTTCTTCTTATCTCTTCTTGTTTTATCTGACTTGATTTCATAAAACAAAAACACGATGCTACTTCATTATTTATGTCGTTGGATACATGTAATTTGCTATGAATTAGTTGTTAAAATAATTTGTTATGCCTTTTATATTTTGGAATTACGGATTTTGGGTCAATGTTTTTAATAGTACACGAAGCAACTAAAAGTACATAAAGCATACAAAACATCTAGTGAAGTGCGAAAGATTCTAGATAGGAGTATTATTGTAATTTGCATATAGGAGATATTTTATCGGGATTAATTTTTACGGTTAAATTATATCAATTTTTACCAAAGGCAGAGGGTTATATAAAGAAGATAAGAAGATAGTTCTCTCATTTGTACAATCCAAAAATTTAAGAGTTTAAAGTATTAAAAGTATCCAAATAAAGTATTAAAAGTGTAAAATAAATTTTTTTTAATTGAGTGCAGACTTCATTTAGACCAAATTGAAGCTTACCTCTTTCGCAAAAGGAAGAACTTTGTAGGCTGATACATTGAATTTTAGTATTTGTTAATTATTTACTCTATATAAAATATTTAATAAATTAATAATTACTTTCTTAATCAACCATTCTTTTAAGTCTTCAAAGTGAATTACAATTCTACAAAGGAACTTGCACTTATTCTTGGGATTTGAACTATTACCTTTACTGAAATCAACAAACCACAATGGTCAAAGATTATTATTTATAAATTAATGTAAGTTAGAATAAGTCCGAGGTTGAAAAGTACCTACCACTAATTTTTGTCGAGAAAACAAAAAATACATTTTCTGAATTTGTAACCTTATGTAGGTGCATTTCGGATCTTTAAAGGTATATGAGAATAATGGTATTAAAAAATATCAATCAACTATTGGTATGATTAACTTAGATAAACACAATAAATTATATTTAATAATATAAAGTAACTTTTCACCTTTAAAATCGACGATCTACTTAAAGTTTCAAACTCAACAATGACAATTAAATACGAAGATTGCGCTCACTGTAGAACCTTACGACACAAATTGACAGCCCTACATCACCTATGTCCACATTCACGAAGGAATTCATTTCTTTTAAGAAGATTCGCATCATGTCAAACTCTAATAAGATTCTTCGCGTTGCATTGAATTAAACTACATGCTCCAAATATAAGAAAGAGAGAGAATTCTATTTTTTACCAGAGTTAAATTGTGTATTATTAGACTTATGTGTATTCCAGAACCTTTCCAAATTTCGAATGTCAGAAGAATTACTAGATAAAGTTGTTTTCGTAGATAAAGATGTTGAATTGTATTAAAAGAAATTACAATTCATTTAAAGTTTTAACAAAGATGAGTAAATAAGAAAAAAGATGCATTAAGATTAAACTTAACATCAACATCATCCTCTAAAAGAACAAAAGGAAAAAAAACAAGACTCGTGCACCCCACAAGCCAAAGATGATAATGATGATAAAACTTGAGGATTGACGTAAAGTTCACCCTACTAAAGACGATTGATAATTTACAAATGCACACATAAAAAATAATAGTTTTTTTTTTTTTGAAGGAAGATAAAACACAAAAAATAATAGTTAGCATCATAGTCCAAAAAAGAAGAAAATACAAGATGACTCGTGTACCCCACAAACCAAAGATAACAATCATGACAAAACGTAAGAATTGACCTGAAGTTTACCCTAATAAAAGACAGTTAAATAGATGAATCATCAATGCTAGGACATATAAACATATATATACAAATGCAACTTGCACACGCCCTGACAGACATAGATGATAAAAGTAATGATTCTAAAGTCAAAAACAGAATTTAGAAATTTTGTCTTTGTAGGAGAAGATGCATGAACCCAATCTGTAGTGGGACCTAAGAATTATTTATATGTTATGGAATGGAATGATCAGTTTCAACCTTCCATGTTCTCGTGTCACTTTTATTAAAATAAGAAAATAAGAAAATGACGTATCTAAAACACACACTTTATAAAATATTACCTGCCTTTGTCATAATCATAATCTTCAAAGCCTTGATTGGTAACTTTAATACTCTTTCTTCAAAGTTAAAAACTTTAGAGATGACAACTTGGAAACGTCTAGTGAGGAGAACAATCTTGACATGATTACATCTCCAACCTATTAATGGTTACATCACAACCTCAGTAATTAAAATTACCAACTTAAAAACGCCTAGTGTTATGATTATATCTACCACCTATTAATGGATCATATACAACTTCAGTAATTAAAATTACGTATCAACTATTTAGTAAAACTAATAAAAATCCTACACTAATTTGTATTTTTTAGATTTCAGGTGATAATGACTATGTATTTGAAACAGTCTGCACTTAATGCAATTAATATTACCATTGCAATTCTGCGACATAAAGTATCTGCAAGTCTAAAAACTTAATCTCATCTAAATCCTAGTCACATCAGGATCTAAATCATAGTTAAATCAAGTCTGACGAACCACCTCTAGTTCAGAATAATATTCAATGTCACACTTGACACTTGTGTGCTTACCTCACAGAACTACGTCTTTTTTGGAAGAATCCATACTGAAGGCACAACAACGTTCAATATCAATGATACAAGTAAATGAAGTTGAGTCGAGAAGAATCAAAATGGTAAGAAGCCAATGAAGTATTAACCTCAGTTGAGCAACTTATACTAGATTGAGCACATCAAATCGATAAAAGTTGAGTAATATGCAATTTCTGATATATAAACATCGACAAATCAAAGAGTCCAGACTGTTCTGGGTAACCGGCTTCCTCGGCTGTGAAGGGAGCAAGTGACAGTAGGAATGAGGAATATGATCAGCTCTTAAAAAGAGAGAAACATATCCTGGATAGGCCTTACCACCAGTTTGAGACCATATAAAGGCTTTTTTCATGCGCAAATAGGAGATATACGGGCCTGAGAATCGTAAGACAACCCGAGGATGAGGGGAAAAATAGTATTTCGAACCAAATATGAAAGTCTACACCAGTTTCAACACTGATATTTTAGCAACTAATCAAATAAATCTAAGCGGAAAAAGGAACAAGGTGGGTAGCTAATTCCTCGCCGAACAGATCAATGACTCCAGCTCCAAGCCAGATAACAGTAAGGAAACAGTTTGTGTTACCATAGGAAACTTTCACTTCAATGGTGGTATAGTAATGTAGTATACCCCACACAAACACATACCAAACTCAAAAGCTTAGAAAACCTGCAAGTGATAGATAAAAAAGCATATCAACCATTCTCCTATACGGCTTGTTAGTATCAAAGTATTTCACCTAAATGCAATTGATCTATACCTCGATCCCTATTGGCCACTTCCTCGATATACAAACTCGAGCTACGGTAGTCCCCTTTCAAGCATTTCACCAAAAACTTACCAACACCAGTCACCAAAACCTCATACTAAATACTTAGAAGCACCCCTCCCACAAAGAACAAAATCATATCTATAAAACATCATGTACAATAAAAATAAGGACACAAACAAGATCATCTGGTAGCCCCTCCAAACTACATTTCAAATCATCACTTTCACTTGCAGGTTAGAATCGGTATGGCTTGTTATTGTCAATGAATTTCACCCAAAAGCCAATGATCTCTAACTCGATTCGTGTTTGCCCCTTCCCCCGTACACAAACTCGAGCTCTGGTAGTCCCCTTTCAAGCATTTCACCAAAATACTTACCAACACTAGCACCAACACCTCATACTAAAAACTTAAAAGCATCCATCTGCCCCCACAAAGAACCAAATAACATCTATAAAACATCATCTATAATGACAATCAGGAAATAAAAAAACAAGATCATGAAGCAAATCCTCCATATTTACATTTCACATCATCCCAATTCCATATAGGAACAAGTCGTATCTGTAGCAATCCTATACACGTAACTCAATGATGAATATCCTTATATTCATTATCGGTTCCTCTGACTGTAGAACATCAATGTATAATTCACATTCATTCTTACTTCTTAGACCTTAAATTAGTCCCTAAATTGGTGATATATATTAACAGCATGAATTATTATTGTTCTATACAATTATGTACACCTAACTGTGAACAAAAGCCAAAAGAAATTAATTCGCAGATTAATATATACCAAATTAGGCAATCTTCTTCCTAGCAACTGCAGCTTCAACAATCCTCAATACCTTCTTGAACGAGAAATGCAAACAATTAGATAATGCAATCCAGCAGATAACCTCATAAACGAAACCATACGCAAAATTCAATGACGGCGACCACGACGGCTCGTCCCAGCCATGGCCGTCGAAGCTCCATCCACCACCGCCGCCTCCGCCGCCGCTTCCCCAACTCCCAAATCCGCCACCGAACGTCCCGTCACCATCACCGTCACCTCCAAAGAACCAAAACTCCTCGCTGTCGCCGTCCTCGGAGTCTCCGCCGTGGTGTGTCCGCCGCGTGCGGCGCTTCTTGCGGAGAAGCGTCCGGCGAGCGACTGCGAAGGATGTCGATTTAACCGGCGGCGGGGCGATGGCATCTAGTATGGCCGCTGAGATCTGAACGGCAGCGCCGGGGGAAGAATCGGCGACGGCGATGAGATTTTGGTGTCGCAGGAGGATCGACGCAAATCCTAGGCCTTGCTGCGTTGCCATAGTCACAGTGTCGGCGATCAGAGAGATGTCCATCACCATCGTACACGACAATCGTCAATCAATAATACGAATTCGATGAAATCAAAACCGAGTTCGATGAATTTTCGAAAACTTTGGGGAAAGACTTTTGATTAGAAAATGTGGAAAAAAAAAACAAAATCCATTTTGGAATTCTTCTTCCATTCGAAGAATGTGGACACGTAGAAGCAACGTGTCGCGTGATGGTGTTTATATAAAACGTCGTCGTTTCAAAGATCATAGGCGAAATCCGTAATTTAAAATGTATTGTTTTATCTAATTAAGAATGGTAAATTAGACAATACCAGTCGATGAGTACTCTACAATAACACGTGTACACATAAATGACAAATTTACCCTTTAAAATGCCACAATATCGGTTTTACCACTCTTATCGTCGCTATGTTCCGTCGTCCCTCAGCGCACTCCCTCTCACCGTCCACCATATGACCATTTCACTTCCTCTTCCTCTCCCGCGACTCTACCACTCTTCTCCACGCGTCATTCGCTCGTGCCCAACATTCTCTTTCTCTCTCCCTCGGCGACGACCTTCCCTCATCATGTCCTCACTGGTCGAGCTCCGCGACGCGGCTGATTTCCGTAACCTTGTCTCGCCCTCCGGCCTCATCTCCATCGCTGGCTTCGGTTCTCTTCTATCCGGTACGTACTCCGATCATCTACCGATACTGTATATCTGTGTTTGTACATTCGAATTTGTGTTCCTAATCTGACGGGGGATTGCAGAGAGAAGCGCGCGAAGCACATTCCCGGAGTTGGCGAATTTCAGAGTCGCGCGATTGAACGAATTCCGTCGCGTGTTCGCTCACGTGGCCCCGATCTTCTTCGAACGAGGGATCGCCAAGCCTGAAACTAAGGTCAAATGAAGAGTACAATTTGTTAGTAACTGTTATTGGATACGAATTGTTTCCGAGGGTTTTTTGCAGGAGATTTCGAGCTTGAGTGTGGAGCATTGTGAAGGTGAAACTCTTATAGTTACTGTGTTTGAGATCAAAGAATCAGAGGTACATAGGGTCATTCAGTCTTTCGAGTTCATGTTAGAAATTGAAATTTAGACTCTATCTGATCGGAATTTTTTGGTGGTTGTGAAGTTAGATTCCTGCTTTCATGGAGAGAGAACTTGAATTTCGGTTTTTAGCTGTAAGTTGTTGGATTATGATAACTGGTTATTGTAATGCTTAATTATACTTGATGGGTACTTATTACTTGGTGTAAAGCAGCTTTCTTTTGTTTATTATGATTCTTTGCTCCTTCTCTTCTTTTCTTTTACAGGTTGTTCCTGAAACATTGGAAGGGAAGCCCTTTCATAATCCAGCGGTATGTTTGTCTTTTGAAGTTGCTTAATTATGTTTTGCTTCTTTTGGGTGATAAGTTGTAGAAGATCTTGTTGACAATGATTAATGGATGTGGCGCTTTTGGTAATAGGTGCTCTGTGCTCGTTACAGCGATGAGGAATTTTTTCGAATTAGATGCAAAGGTAATCTTCTTGATGCATATAGGGAAGGAAAGTTATACCCAACTTTTTAGATTTTGTGACGAAAAAATGTTAGGTGATTTTTTATCATTCTGGAGCTATATGATGTATCAAGGGAGGTTTAAGTTGAATTCAAGAACAGATGGTCCTGTGTTTCTTTATATGCATGAATGATGCATAACATGAGATTTTAGGTTTTGAAATATCCTTTTTTACATGTTCCTTAGCTTAGCCGCAGTTCATATGCTGCATTTTACATCTTTTCGTGGCATTTGCTGCAAGACAAGGGAATAAAAGTTAGGTGATTTTCTTGCAGGAAGCCCAGAGATTTTCTTCCAGCATTATGGAAGGTATAATATCGATAAGATCTGGAGAGACGACATCTTCCCTTGTCGTGCTTATCTTCAACATTGGTAAGTACTATTCTTAAGAATGTGGTAGAAAAACTCACTGGATTATCTTCTCAAACTCTTCTAAGATGATGATATTGCTTGGCTGATTTTACCTTGTACATTTATAAGATGAAAATGTTTTTGTCAGGGATGATTGTTTTACTCTCTGGAAACAAGTTTTTGATATGCACAAGCTTTTTATTTTGAGCATATGAAATAATAAGTGATAAATCTTATTCAGTGAGTTACAGGAGAATCATATGCAAAGTTTTTATACAAAAGTTTGAGCCAAAGAGAAGAAGAAAAGGTTGTGCATTTGCATATTTGAACAGATCTGAAGTCAACGAGGGAAAGGTTCCACGGCCTGAACCTCCTCCCCAAGACAGCGTCATTTTGGTTTAAACAGCCCAATACGATATCATTTTGTTTTGAACGTTTAAGAAACTCAAGATCAAAATTGTTTTGAGGTGGCCTGGTTTGGACCATTCCCATTCTGATCATCAGAATGTCTCCTTGACATTAATAGGACTTCAATGAAATGTCTCTAACTGCCTTTGCTTTCTATAAAGCCCTTTTTGTTCTGAGCTTACTTGTACAGAAAAGCTCTAGGCTGATAAGGTATAATTCCAGTGTTTTGGCGGCAAGGAATCTAGGTGATGAAGCATACAACAACTTTTTGGATCACACATTTCTCGGAGACCGTAAAACGACCATCCGCAAGTATCTTGCAACAACAGGTGCAGGCATAATGGAGGAAGAGCCCCCGGAGTCTGTAAGGAGCCGATACGGTGGCTGATAAGGTAATGACACTGTCTATCCATGGGCCTAGCAAAGTAAGATGAGGAGTAACTTTTATACTTATCTTCATTCCTGGAGTTGGTTTATGTTGATTTTACCATTGGAACCTGTATCTGTAGAGACATTAGACATTTAAGCCAGTTGCTAGCAAATGATGCTTAACAATGCACCAGCTTATAGGCAACCAAATTCAAAACGTTCTTGTATGAGTAATCCAAGTTTCAGCTCAGGAATGTGCAAAAAGCTAAACTTTTCATGGTGTTGTCTACCCCAGTCACGATCTCAATAACTTGCCACCGTCCTCCTCCCCCTTTGTCGCCCACCTCCGACTCACTACAGAGTAAAAAACACCGGAGACTCATCAACCTGCAATGTACGGTAGATGCTTAACTTTAAACTTTTTTCTAAATGTAATATTGTACTTCAAAATTACTAAAAAAATGTTATAATATTAACAAATCTAGTTATCTCAACATAATTCATTTTTTATATTGATGGATTTCGGAATTATTATTTTATAAATACATATTGAATACGGCGATTTAAAATTAAATTATTTAATGAATCAATAATTTAAAAATAAATATTGAACTCGATTTAAGTGGTATCCTCACTGCTACGAACCTTACACTTGGACATAATTTGATTTGATTTGAAATTTGATCGAACTTAGGGAGTGTTTGGTTGATGAGTTTAGGAAGAGATTAATAGGTAAGGAATAAAAAGTGAGTAGTTGATTGCCGTTTATCATTATAGCGGCAATAGTTTAATATCTTACTTTTAGGAAATCCTTTATGTCCTCTATTTAGTAGAAGAATGAAACCTATTTTTTATAGTAATTATTTTTAGAAAATATTTTTAGTATTAATTAATTAAATACAATTAATTAATTAAAATATAAATCATTTGTTAATTAAAATATAACTAACTAAAATATAATTATTCATTAATTAAAATATCGTAATTAATTAATTAATTAAAATATCATTACTTACAATATAATTAATTAAAATATTGTGAATAATTAATTAATTATAATTAATTAATTAAAATGTGATTCATTAATTAATTAAAATATTGTAATTAATTAATTAATTAAAATATAATTGATTAATTAATTAATTAACCACATGATAATTAATTGAAAATAAATAATTAATTAATTATAATTTAATATAATATAATTCATTAATTAATTAAAACATTGTAATTAATTAATTATAATATTTTAATTGATTAATATATTGTAATTAATAATATAATAAATGTTTATTTTTAATATTTTTTACAAACCAACCACTATCATTACCTATAATAGTAATCATTCATTCTTTTTAACCGACTATCATAATTGTAATAATAATATTCATTCTCATTCTTCACTATATTCAGTCCCGTTTTTATTACCATTCTTCATACGAACTAACTGCCCCTTAAGGTTAAGCTTCAAGGTAAAGTAAGATTGATTAAATTGCAACTAAATAATTGGACTCGGATTACAAAAATTTAGACTAAAATTTAATAAAAAAGTTATGTTTGCTTGAGTGGATTCGGGTTGAATTTAAATCACGTATAAGAAGATTAAAGCTGCCTTTGGATTTACGGTACGGTGGAGATAAGTATTTATCTATTGCAGTTTTCAAATACAGTTACATGTTTGAATATGCAGCGAACAACCAGACGTTGAAGGAAACTGCGGTGCTACCGTAAAAATCTATAAGTAGAAAGAGAATTGCGGTAAAATTAGGAAAGTGCTTCTGCGATAAAAATTATAATTTTCATTAATAACCTTCTGATAATTATTATTTTCTACTATACCCTCAACTAATAGAAAGCAAATTTAATGTATTGTCTTCTTCTTACTTTAATTTAATATTTTCTTATTTATAATTTGAATTTATACGACTAATAACATATTTATATGAAATATTTTATTTACTAAAATTATTTTATTTATATTTTCTTATTTTAATTTAATATTTTATTATTTATA
>JAOQMS010000180.1:54378277-54388957 GCA_027563885.1 Erythroxylum longipes
GGAGGGGTTTACATGGAACTAGTACTTTGTGGGATATAATAGGTAAAGGGTATTATTGATAATGCTAAGAGGGTTATTCCCGAATACGCTTTGCTTGGTTTCAGAAGTTGGACCCCCTTGTTTCTCTTGTTGCTGTGCGTGAATGTGTGGAAGATATGATTTTGTTTGCTTTTGAATGCTTGAGAGTTGCTTTTGAAATGTGATTTTGTGCACCATGAGAAATACTTTTGAAGTTTGATTTGGTGCTTGGATTTTCAGGATCATGGTCACAACTAATATCAGGGACATCTTGACTACCTTTAGTCCTTCGTTGGATTACTTCGCAATTAATTCTGGAGATGGTCGAATAAAGGTGATCTGAACAATTCGTTCGATTCTACTAAAGTTGGGGATGTTAAAACTGACCGTGCTTTATATGAGTGAAAAGTTTGCATATTAATATCTTTTGTTAATTCTCATGGCTCGCTTGGAAACAATGTAATGAACCTGCTTTGTTCTTCTCAGGTTTGGGACAGTTTAAGTGGTCAGCTGCAAACTGAGTTTACGGACATAGCATCTAGTGATGCGGATTTATACACTACTGAAAGAGGACACCTGTCAGTTGATTACACGTGTATGAAATGGTTGTCTCTTGACCGGAAGGTTTGCAATTTCTTTTTGAACTTATTCAAAGTTATTCTGCAATCGTTCTTAATGATGTGTCTCAATGCCTTTTACTTTCTGATGCATTTTTGTGTGTATCATTGCAGAAGAAGAGGAAACTAGGAAGTTCATTGCTAGTTTTAGGAACTGGCAGTGGGGATGTCTTGGCACTTGATGTGTCTTCTGGTCAATTGAAGTGGTCTCTTAATGATTGCCATCCTGGGTGAGTTACTTGCTGCATACTGTGCTAATTTATCATATTTGAGTGAAAATGATTTTCTTTTTCTCTGAATTCACCAAGTCACTGTTAGTTATAAACATTGATTTGCACTATGGATATTCTTACCCATAATTCTGCTAGGTTGAGTTTGGAGTTCTCTTAGTTTTTGGTTTAGCTTTCTGTCTGATTGATCGCTTTCTTGGTTGTTCCTACTCCACTCATTCTATCTCTGTGTTTTTCCTTTTCTGTGGAAAACTTAATCTTATCCCTTATTTGTATTACAATGTATTTTCAATTGTGGTTAACTGTTCCCTTTTGGTACTATTGTTGAGAAATACTGACAAAAAGGAAGGCCAATGGCAGCGACTGAATGGTGATAGCTGAATATTTAATCTGATGCCTTTGCTGGTTTAATCTGTAACTGGAATCTTTTAAGTTGAATTTATGAAACAATTACGCGTGATTTATGCCGAGAAACGTTATGTCTTGCAAATTTGTGTTGTCAACACTAGTGTTCTTTGAGTATTACAACTTAAGATGTCTTTCAACTTCTAGCCTTCATGGTGAAGTGTCAAGATATGGGCCTTGATACTGCTCTTTTACCATGTCTTTTGGTTTCTTTTGTAGTTTCCTTATGTTCTATCAAGAATTCAAAACTTGTTTTTCCTGTTCCTTCTCTTGTCACCCCTTGCTCTCCATTTTCTTCTCTTGAAATTCTCAGTCATGGTTGTTTTGATCAGTAACTTGATCCTGTATTAGAAGTTTCTTAATTGCTATGTAGAGAGATGTTTGAGAGGAAGAGTGAAAAGTTTATTGTTGTATTGGGTGGCGCTCTTTATCAACTATAAGTGACTTCAATTCTGATTTACTATTATCTCAGATCTTATTTGTTGTTAATATGCAGGGGGGTCAATGCCATTTCATTTTCAACACAGGATTCGTGTATCTACACTGCAGGTGCTGATGGAATGATTTGCATAATTGATCCACTGACAGGAAACATGTCAGGGAAGTTTAGAGCTTCTACAAAAGCTATATCCTCCAACTCTGTTTCTCCAGGTATGTTCGTTGTATGCATTTTTAGTGTTCTAGCTTTTTGTTCTGTTTACAACCGTCCTTGACCATTCTATGAATTAGTTTTTCCTGGAAAATTTAGAATTTATTTAGAGGGTGTAAACATATACTAGCTTATGGTATTGATTTTACCAAACACATTTGAATTATCTAGGAATATATACTAGGGAAATGTTTACCTAGTTTTTTTCATTATGTTTACTTGGGTGGATAACTATGGACATCAGATGGGAAGATGTTAGCTACTGCAGCTGCACAATTGAAGGTTTTCAGTTGTACTGATCACAAGAAGATACAGAAATTTTCTGGTCATCCTGTGAGTGTTGATTTCCATGTGCTGGTTTTCTTAAATTCCCTTCCGCAACATTGATTATGCATTAGATTGTTTTTGCATATGCTTTTGCATTTTGTAATATCTGTTTTTAGTAAGAAAATGTTCTTTCTCATAATCAACAGGGAACCATTCGTTTCATGATTTTTACTGAAGATGGAAACTATATTCTCTCATCTGCTGTTGGTGAAAGATATGTTGCAATATGGAGAATTGATGGAAGCAAAAGGCAATCAGCAAGCTGTGTTCTTGCAATGGAGCACCCTGCTGTGTACCTTGACTGCAAATGTTTTAGATCTGATGGAGTTGACGATGTGGGCCTTTATGTGTTGGCCATTTCAGAAGCTGGTGTGTGTTATACATGGTGCGGACAGAATGTGGAGGAGTTACGCAATGCCAAGCCCACAAAAGTTTTAGTGTCTTCTGACGAATCCGTTTCTAAACCCTATAAAGGTCCAGTACCCGCAATATTTGCTGCAAAAATTCAAGGAATTTCTGGATCCAGTGTTGCACAAGTGTTCATTGCCTATGGTTTACTGGTAAAGCCCATGTTTCAGAAAGTGTTGGTGCATTCTGGAACAGACATGAGGCTTAATAGCTCTCATGATGGTATTCTGCTTCCAGTCCATCAGTCTGTCGCTAAACCTAAGAAAGGAATGGGGGCACAAAATGCAGGTAACTACCTGAGATTGGCAGTGGACCTTAGTCCTAAAGCTGCCAGTTACTACCCGATTATTTTGTGTTTTGTTTACATGACACTGATTGACAAACTTAATAGATTCCCTGTGCACTAGGATCTCTCTGGGGTTCTTCCCTGTACTAATTACCCTTATTTGGTGGTAGTTTTCTGCGTTTTAGTTTTCCTCTTGTTCCCTAATCAATTTGCAAGTAATTCAACAGTTACTGCATTAGACCGTGCAAATGTGGAGGATGCCTTGCTTCCTATTCCAAGAGTTTCTGATATTTATCAGAAAAAGGTGAAACATAAAAAGAAGAGCAATGAAGCAGCTATGGCTGATCTGATGGAGAATGATGATCAAGCTGAGCTTGTGGAGAAGAAAGGTGAAATTGCTATCTTATAGAAATATATACAGTACATGTGAACATAATTAATCCTTGTTTTTTTTATTTCAGATCATCAAGAAACATTAAACTGTTCCACCACATTTTCTGATCCTAGCCAAAACTTGATGTCTTCGCTTCTCACTTATAATTGTAGGTGTTCTTTCATTGAAAACAATGAAAAAGTGGAAAAGAGTCCATCAATTTATTTGTTGGGGACTCAGGTGATTGCATTTTTTAAATTGAAATATATAGTCCTTTTGTAAGTTTGATTGTCATCCCTGAAGGTAGATAAAGCCATAATTTTAGAGCTTGGAGTCACTTTGAAGATACTTTTTTTGATATCTCATGTTTGGAACATTTTGTCCATGCTTCCAGATTGCTAGGACTGACACTGCTGGAATTTGGTATAAGTCTGCTAGATGCCCTGGTAGTTTAGTTGGATAAAGTAGAAGAGGACGTGAAATAAAATGGAAATTAAAGTGAGAGCTAAGGAAAGAAAGGAAAGCCAAGAAAGATTATGAACATAATGCATAAGGTCAAATATATTTTGATAACAGCCAATAAGTGTGTTTTGTTAGGACTTGTGCTTGTGCTTGTGCTTGTCTGCTCCTGTACTTGACGAGACTAAGATAAGGAAGCACCACATTTTGTAGCTACATCTTTTGCTTGCCAACTGCCATTCAGTATTTAGGTTTTAACTTCTTGAAATATCTAGAATTATGCCATTCTCTTTCTGCTTGGACTAATGGCTAATGTTGTGGGTATGTTCAGATGAAATGATTGACGTACCATCAATCTGCTTGGAGAAGCAGCTGAGACAATTAAATTTACTTACTCATGAAGATGATAAGACAATTGACTCTGCAATGCATATGGGTATTGATCTTCAAGTTGATGTCCCGCAAAAGAAGGTCTGTTCTTTGCTTAAGTGAACCTGGTCTGTTTTGTAATTATTTTGGTTATTTTCATTATGTCAATGGGATTTCTACTAGGTGCTGTTGTTGTTGTTGTTGTTGTTGTTTTTGGTTATTGTCATTATGAATACCACAAGGGTCAATATTTCTCCTCTGCTGCTAGCCCCCACCGAATAAAATAAGATTAAAAGAGTAAAATGGAAGTCAACATCAATATGAATGAATCGGTATAAGCTTCACTCATCTTATTGGGTTTTATCGGTTGTTTTCTACCAGATGAGGGCAGCTGTATTGTCTATGGGACCAAGCAATGCTATCAAGTTACTGGAAATCTTGATTATCGTATGGCAGTCTAGGTTTGTTTTTGTTATTCTCTAAGATCAAATTTGATATTTGAGATTCTTCAGCATAGGACTCTGCCATTTACAAAACTATATTGGCCTTTCCCTTTCTGCTTTAATTTGTTATACGAGTGTTTGCTTTGACTTGGGCATCTCTTTTATAAAGTTCTGCAAATCTTCTTGTAACATCGTACTAAAACACTGTTACTGCTTTTAACTAACATTCTTTGTCTACATCAGAACACATAAGGGAAGTTTAGTTCTACCATGGATCTACTGTATATTGGTCAATTATGGCCATCAAATCGCAGCTCAAGATGAAGCCCAGATTCTTGATTCCTTATTGAAGGTAGAATTTGACTATAAGAAAGTTTTTTTTTGGTTGCTCTTTCTGTGCTAGTATCTTACCTCACCTCAATTCGAAATAAATGCTTTCATATTTTACAATGTCTCTTTTTCTAGATCACCAAATCCAGAGAGGTGGCTACTCAACCTTTATTTCAACTATCTGGTCGATTGCAGCTTGTAAAAGCACAGGTTAGTTCCCATCATTGCTCTGATTCATTGTTTCATGTTGTTTTAATGGTATTTGATTCACTTTTTTAATCCTTTGACAGATTGACAAAGCTGCTATGAGAAAAACTGATATGTCATCACCTAGTCACCAGATGGATGATGACGAGGATGATGATGAAGACATTGATGAGTGTCGTTATGGGGAAGAAGACGATGAATCTGAGTTAAGTAGTGATATTGACAGCTAGGGTAGTGAATTGATAGTAATGTTTTGAGTTCTCTCTCAATTTTGCATTTAGTGTTTTTGGTATTTAAGCCATTTTCTTTGAATGGTTATTACTTCATTCTGTTTAAATACAAGTAATGAACTCCAACTTAAACAATGAATCAGTATTTCTGATCTTTGATTTATATTGATTGGTGAAAGCTTTGACTCAATGGCATCTCTGTTTCAGACAATACTATTTGACCTCTAGTTTACAAGCACCTATGCACATTATCCTGATCATGTCCTAATAATACCAACCTTTGTTTTATTTGCATTTTTACTCTGTAAATCTGTAATGTCAGTCATATGAAACAGGTATTGCTTGCCAATTGTAGTGATTGGACACGGCAACATTTTGTAGTTGGTAAATTTCTGTATCTTTTGGGCAACATGACAACTGAAAACCTTGGGCTGTGCTTCTGCAGTAGTTGGCATCTTCCCATCTGATATGTAGCTGCTATCAGAAAACCTTTTGATGCAAAAGAACTTAAAGTCTATAAGAGAAATAAAAGAGGAAAGATTAATCAATCACAAGCTTTAATTTGGTGGGATGAAGATTGGGAATTGAATTGAAATTGAAGATAAAGGCTGAAATTCATATTGCATTAGGATTCCTTATTAGATAGGAAGTAGTAGTATTATGTTATTCTATTTTAGATATGTTTCCTAGTTGAACAGGACTTATAGAATTTCTATTATATTAGGATATAAATTAGAAATCCTTTTCTTACCAGAATAAGGATTCTAAGAACACTATATATGTGTACTTGGTCTTTCATTAATAAGAAGCAATCTGGAAATTTTCTACAAACTTGAGTTTTCAATTAGAAGGTGTGATGTTTTCTCCTAAGAGTGATTCCTATTTTCCTACTATCCATTCTTTGTGTTCTTCACCAAATTCCAGCAACCCTAACCTAAATTCCAGCCCTCTCATACCTATGTTCCAACCATCTTAAACCCTAAAATCCCAAGCCTAAAATTCCAGCAATCAAACCTTAAATTTCCAGCTTTACAAAATATGAAAATTCTGCATTCCTAGCCAAAATTCAACCTTGAAACCTAATATTCCAGCAGCCTAATACCATCCACCCTTTCTAATTTGTGCTTTTAACTACTAGTTCATAATTCTTCTATTTGTCCTACATCACCTTTGTCCTAACACTAATAGTTGTTTATAAAGTTATCAAAGGAATCCTTACCTGTAGCACTTTTTGGAAGTCTATAGTTGGAAATCCTACCATTATATGTTCACATTGAGAATTTTTAAGTATACAGTGTAAATAGGACTGATCTAAGTGATTTGTTTGACCATTTTCTTGGTAATTCTTTTATGAAACTCTATAATATTACTTGTCCTTTTTGAGTTCACCTATGAATTATTCTAAATTATATTTGCTTTATTGCAAGAGGCTTCATCTTTACTTAGGCTACTAGCAAAATTGGTTTTGACAGAGAACCAACAAAAATTTGATGATAAATTACATGACAAAACACAATTTTAAAGGCATCCATTTGTAGCACACGCTTAGTTCTTTACAGGATTCTTCTACAAAAATTCATATAACAAAAAGGAAGTCTAGAGGAGCAGTGCCTTGGAAATGGAATGCAGGGAATTGATTCTTAGTGCCCATACAAGTTTAGAATCTAGTTCTATCGTGGATCAACGTTTTCACATGCTTGTTGGGAAATATTGCAGCCATCAGAATTCTGTTATTCTTCTGTTTGACAATTAATTGATTTCTGTATTTCCTTGACACGTAACAAGGGTCCCTCCTCTCATCATGTTCTCCCTGGCTGACCCTTTTTACACTATCCTGCATGCATTTGGATTTTCATCACTGAACATAGATGTGATGTTTCCATTTTGATTATTCTCTTGATACTCATCATTGTAATGGTCCATCCTGCTGCTATAAAATGTTGGTTGTGGCGGTGGCGACTGTATATACTCGTGACTAGTAACATATGGAGATGGCCGATATGTGTTGTAGCTTTGTGTGACCTGGATTGGCTGTATTGGCTCTGGTGAAAATCTTGGTCCATTACCGCCATATCTATTCCAGTGACCTGTGTAATTATCTCCATAGCCATATCTATGGTTGTCATAATCTGTTGCCGGAGGGTGTTGGTATCTGATGTGAACTTCTCCTTGATCTTTGGGTCCATGTCTATAGTTGCCATAATCTGGTGCTGGAGGGTGGTGGTATATGGTATGAACTTCTCCTTCATCTCTGGGTACAGAGGCTTGTGGATTAGGTTGGCTTGCATTAGTACCTTGCGTAGGAGGTGTTGGTAATGGTTTCTCTTCCGATGGTGGATCTTTTGGCGGTGCTGCTGGTGGTTCAGCGGCTGGTGCTTCTGCTGGAGGATTGGCAGTATCAGAGGCCGGTGATGGCGAAGAACCACCTTCAGGTTGTTGTTGACATTGTTCCGATGGCTGAGCAGCAGGAGGCTCTGTTGTTTCTGAGTGAGAACAGATAATGGCCATCTTCCTAGTTTTCCTAATGGCTCTGACAATTGTCTCTGGATCTGCCCATCCGGTTATTGTCAACTTTTGTTGGGGAAGATCAACATATATATGAGATATACCTGAGCAACTTGCAACATTAATCTACATCGGAAATGGTGAATCCCCGGATGATGATGATGATTCTTGAAGAACAACACTAACAAGAATTTGTCAGACATATTACCATCTTACCATCAACGCCATGCAGTGCCTTCTTGATCTTCTGTACACACCCGTTGCAGTCCATCCGGACTTGTATCTCGGTTACTCGAGGTTTCTGCACTTTTAGAAGGAAAGCCACTCATGAATGGTTATAGAAACAAACTCAACTCTGATGCTCAAACTAAAGTCATGCCATGTTAAGGTTCATTTCTGCAGAAAGTATGTATTTATATATCTGGTCTCAGCAGGTATTGGAATGCAAAGAACATACCTCTAACTCTTGAGCCATTAGGGAACGGAGAGAGGAAGAGACAGAGAATGGAGGAACAATTAATATGGGAGATGAAAGGGATGTTTGGTGGAAAGAGTACAAGTGAAGAATCAATGTACAGCAGTACAGGTGAGGTGACATTTGTTTTGTGCATGGAGGAAGCATATATGAAAGGCAAAAAGCAAAAGGAATCTTCTTTCCCTTGTGATAAGACAAGAAAGAGGAAGATTCTTGCTAGCATATTTGAAATTTAAGCTTCAGTCAATCTTTATTTATTTTTGTTCTCTTATGAAAATTCGTTCTATAACTCACTGGATTGATGTATAGGTTGAAAATTTATGATGCAGCTTTTTTGAAACTTATCGGTGAAATATTTCACGAGTTTAAGAGTCGTAACCAAAAGGGTCTTTTTCGATTCATGTAGTGTAACGTCACGTACCTTGAGTTTTCGTTATCCTTATGTGTCCTTTTACCGAGGGTTACTCTTCATGGTCATTTTTATAAATTAATACTCTACAAATTAGTTATCGTTATTGTATAATAGTTTTTAATAATTTTAATTAATAATAAGACAACAATTATGTGAAAGATCATCATATAATTTTATAGTCTCACGCGTATCATTAATTAATAATTTGTTAAAATTATAAAGATGTGTATAATAAAATACAATATTTTCTTAAATTTAAATGTGAACATTCCCTTCCGACCGATCCTTTCCAAGTTAGTGCAAAGCTGTTAATGTGAACGGACCCTTTAGGAGGAGGGACCATGTAGAGATATTCCCTATTTGATTATTATAGTGTTTAGTTAATTATGTTCTTTAAATATAAATATTATTAGTGGATGATTGTCTTTTAGCTTTGCTTTCATAAAGTTATAGTTCTGATTGATGAGCTTTACTTAATAATTGAACATTGTTAAGTAAAGTTGGTTGTTTCAAAAGGGCTCTTTTAAGCCACAAATTTAAAGAAATTTGTTGTTATTAAAGGCAAGTAGCTATGTAAAGTAGACTTTGGCACTCACCAAAGCTGTACTAACGGGTTGTTTTTTTCACCGAAAGTGTTTAGCAACTGTACCGATAGGCTATTTTGTCCACCGAAAGTACCTAGTGACCGTACTAATAGGCTATTTTACTCATTAAAGGTGTGCCAATGGATTGTTTTTTCCACCAAAATTGCCTAGTTTTGGTCTGATTAACTTCGAATTCAATGAAATAAATTTAGTTTGATCATATTTTCGATTTGTCCCAGTTTCAAAAATAATAAGAAATCGAACGATTCAATTTTTTAAAATAATGTTATTTTAGGATCACCAAAATTCAAGTTAACAAGATAAAAACAAGCTTAATACATTGTCTAACTACTAAACTCTCAAATCTGGATAAAAACTATAGAATAGAGTTTGAAGTTGGAGTTCGAGATTGAAAAAATTTTATAAGTTTGAATTCGAACTTAAGTTTATCGGGTGAATTTAACTTTAATTTCGTTCGTATATTCAAAAAAATTAAAATTATTTATTAGTCAAAGTTAAACATTTTCAACATTAGCCTAAGCCTAAGTTTAGTGTGAATGCGTTCTAATTTTTTATTTTAGAATATTTTGGAACGTATTTGTGTTTGAAATCGAAATAAGAAACATTACAATCATCTCATGCAAATAAGATAAAAACATCCTTATTCAATCGAAAATCATCCACCATAGCCAAGACCTTGGAGAAACCAACAACTATGGTTTTACGTAACAGACATGCCATGCAACCGTAGAGAAGACGAAACGTAAGTGCAGGCGGCCTCAGGGTTTTGGAGAAGATAAGCTTCAACAGCTTTGAAGATCCCCATACTCTTTTCATTGTTCTTCTTGATCTCTTCTTCTGCAGATTCATCATCTTTTGATCAAGCTCCCTCTATCAGGACCAGCTATGAACTGTAATTGATTAAAATTATATATTTAAGTTTATGGATCATTGTAAACATTAGTTATAGTTAATCATATATATATATATATATAATAAAATTTTTCTACGAGAATTTTGTTATATTTATATGATTAATTAGGATAAAATATCACATTATATTTCTTGATTTATCCACAGAAATTAAGAAAAGAAATATAATTTGATAGTTTTATCAGATGGATCTCATTGAGGGGGCGGTTGGTTCACACAGAGGAATGGTAATAGGAATAAGAATGAATATAGTGAAGAATGGAAATGGATATTATCATTATAATTATGATGGTTGGTTAAGAGGAAGGAATGATTACTATTACCATTAATAGTAGTTGGTTTATAAAAATATTAAGAAATAAAAATTTATCATATTTTAATTAATTAATTAATTATATTGTAATTAATCAATTATAATAT
>JAOQMS010000180.1:54389057-54420770 GCA_027563885.1 Erythroxylum longipes
CCATTCCTCTATAATAATGATACTCATTCCTCTAGATTTGGAGAGGAATGGGGTATTACCCAAAAGTGGGTAATCAAAATAATAACCTTATAATCACATCCTTTTACCAAACTCAATCTTTCATTCCATACCTATTCCTCTTTTTTCATACCCACTAAACAAGCACACCCTGAGTAGAAATTTAGCTTATAGGCGAATTTTATGTCATTAGATTCCTGAATTTATGTATGATTTACATTGGTAAAACATAGCAATTTTGGTCTAATAATTTGTTAATAAGCATATATGTTTAATACTTTTGCAGTTATTTCACCAGCGAATATCTCTGAAGTTAAGTGTGATATTCATGAATTAAAGGGTGATAATTATAAGGTATGGAAGGAGAGAGTGCTTCTTCATTTGGGCTGGATGGATATAGATTATGCTATAAGGAAAGATGAACTACCTGCTATTACTGAAACTAGCACTCCAGATGTAGTTAGTCTTTATGACAAATGGAAGCGATCCAATCGTCTCTCTGTGATGTTCATAAAGACTATGATATATGCTGGCATTCGTGGTTTCGTTGAACAACATACTAAGGTGAAAGATCTTTTAAAAGCCATCAATGAGCGATTTGTTACATCTGACAAGGCTCTTGCTAGCACCTTAATAATGCAATTATCATCTATAAGGCTTGCCAGGATAAAAGGTGTGCGTGAACATATCATGCACATGAGGGACATAGCGGCTCAGCTAGAAGCTTAAGAAGTGAAAATGTCATAATCTTTCCTGGTTCATTTTATTTTGAACACTCTGCCCCAACAATATGGTCTTTTTAAAATTTCTTACAACACACGTAAAGATAAATGGTCAGTTAATGAGCTGTTGATTATGTGTGCTCAAGAAGAAGGAAGATAAAGATTGGCTAAGGAAGAGGCTGAAAAAGTGAACTTGACTATGCAAAGAAAGAAAAAAAATTGGGACAAAAATAAGAGAAAAGGCAAGATCCTACTCAACCCGAGATAAAGAAAGCATTAAAGTGTGTCTTCTGTAAAAAGAGGAGACACATTAAGAAAGAATGCTTAAAATTTAAGAACTGACTTGAAATGAAAAGTACTCACTTTTCATTTGTTTGTTATTAATCTAATATGGTTAGTGTTGATCATAACACATGGTGGATTGATTCTAGTTCAACAATCCATGTTTCAATTAACTTGCAGGGTATGCACAACCTAAGGAAACCAGTGAGAAATGAACACTACATCTATTTAGGAGGCAGGATGAGTTCACATGTGGAAGTCATTGGTACTTGCAATTTGACGTTAAGCAGTGGTTTTAATTTACATATGGAAAATACCTTTTATGTATCAAGTTTTTCTCGAAATTCAATTTCTATTTCAATACTTATACCATTTACAAATTTTAGTTTTCAATTATCCAACAAATCCAAAGTTCTTAGACATGATGTTTTGATTTATTCTCTTAAATTATGAAATGACACTGCTTATACTTCTATGCGTACTAATACTTGGATAAAACGATGTATTGTGGATGAGGATTCTTCTATATTACTTACCTTTAATGCAATCGACACAAGTCTCATGTTCAGAAAAATATACGTATATGATACATGAATTGCACGTAAAATGATTTTAATATAATATTCAGGTGTTCACCTGTGAGAAACAAAAGACACCTACTTATCATGACATCACTCACTCTAATATAAAGGGTACAGAGAAACATATATCAACAAAATATGCAGACACTTGCCTTCTTGTAAGGTGATGAGAGTAACAGTGCTAGGCCCTCCATCACCTTGGATATACTCTGCACTTTTAACTGCTTGATTCAGCTTTACGATCGTGGTCTTGTTGTCCAAAACCAAAGCCTTGAAAAGTCCTGAAGGGGTTACAGTAGAGGTGAACTCAACATTGGAAGTGGCGACCACCATTTTGTCTTGTTTCAAGCATATTCACGAAAATGAAAGATATTTTGTGACGATTATTATGTCAATTAATTAACTATTATCATTATTATCATCAACACTCAATAAAAAATCTGCTGAGACGCGAGATTTAAGAAAATTTGATAGAATTAGTTGGCTATTATATTGAAAATAATGTAATGAAATATATTACATGCGTGAAAATAATAATTACATAATTAGGTTAGTTTAATTTGACGTCCATTGTAGAAAATTCTCTACTGTTGCCTCTCGTAAGAGTCTGGGCCATGTCTCAGTCCTAGTGTGGATGATCATCCTCTCGGACCAGCTACTGATCATCACCTTGGTAAACTATTATCTCACCAACTAGCTAATCAGACGCGAGCCCCTCCTTAGGCGGATTCCTCCTTTTGCTCCTCATCCTACTAAAAAGTATATCATGTCTGAATCTAACAAGGGTTCGTAACGGTGGAGGAACTGGATCGGAAAAAAGAGGGATTCTAATTGTAAGATATCTCAAGTCAAACTAGATCGAAATTAATTAAGTTTTAAGTCAAATCCAAATCAATGTTATTTTGAATGACACAAATTGGGAATATAAGACACACAAAAAATACTTATAAATTTTAGAAATGGATACAGAGTAAGACCTAGGAATGGACTCAATCCAATTCCTATAATCCAAAGTTAACAAGAGTAATCTTTCACTAATCCAAAACAAGAAATTATGTAATGGACAATTTACAAGTCATAACAAGGTAGGTACTAGCTAAGGCCCAGTAATGAACCAACCCAATTCCTGAAATTCAAAAAAGCCCACAAGAATATTACTTCACTAACTCAAAACACAAATTAAATAATGGGCATTGCATTTTTATGTTTTCATAATCCAAAATTTACACTGACTTAAATCATAATATCAAATAAATAACTTTTATTAATTAATTTTAAAAATTACAATAAATTCAATATTTAACCAACCAAATATCTTATAATTTTACCGGACACCAATCTAAAAACATATTAGAAAAGTATAGAATTAGGCTTGGTTTGGAGGAGTAGTGGTGACTGACAATATGCTGAAATAATAAATATTTATTTTCAATAAGTACTTATATGTTTGAGATTGCTGTTTTGTAAATGCTGAAACGTGAAAATAGGTTTTGACAAGTGCAGTTATCGTTACTGAAAAGAGATAAAATGATTAAAAAATCTATTGATTTAATAAACTATTAATTGTTGTATAAATAATTAAAAAAAATATTATTAATCATATAAATTTAAAATTATAAATAATAAAATATTAAATTAAAATAAGAAAATATAAATAAAATAAACTTAGTAAATAGAATATTTCCTAAAATATATTATTAGTCATATTAATTAAGAGTATAATGAAAAATAATACTTTTAGGGAAGGTTATTGATTTCTGCGGTGGCACCGCACTTTTCTCTAACCTCCAATTGTTTTCCACAAATCCAAACATGTGACTATATTTAAAAACTGCGGTGAATAAGTACTTATCTCACCGCACTGCAGATTTAAACGTAGCCTTAATAATTTTGATCCGAGTTTAATTTAATTAAATTTAAACTTGATGGATTAATTTGATTTAATTTAAAATACTTAAATGAATCTAAAAAAATAATATTATTTGAGTGAGTACAAAATTATATAAGAAATTAAGTTAGATCATATCGAGTTAGAGGCACGAAATGATATAAGGAATTAAGTTGGGTCGAATCGGGTTAGAGGCAAACCGAACTCTAATGGGCCTCTTATCAACCCTATAGAAGGAAGGGGATCCAACAATATGATTATAAAGCCCACATGCTTATGAGTAAAAACTTCTAGAGACTTCTCGTCACACTTGTGATGTCTCACACGCTGTACTTAGCTACAAAAGATAATCTGACTCGAAGAAGTAAGAACAAACGTGCATAAAACGGTTTAGACGACAAGTCACACAATACAACGACACAACCTCAACACAAAAGACGACTTTTTTATTATATATTTTCACGAAAACAGAGGTACTTTTATCTGGGTTCGGTTCTGTTCTGTTTTTTCAACTCTTGTTCTGTTCTGTTTCATTTTGGTTGTATGCATACTTGATTTGATCGTTTAATCTCGTAAAATAGCTAAAACCCCTTTTGTATCCATTGACTCTGAAGCACTTAAAACCTTGCTTTCGCTCTGTAACCATCTGTGGTGCACTTGGTTGTGCAATGCCAAGATCCGAAGGGGACCCGATGACCCGAAACCGTGGAGAGAATCGGTTCTATGTGTCTCCGGCGATGCGAAAGCAAAAGGAACAACAGCAGCAACAAAAGCAGCAGCAAAAAACGGTGGTGGGTTCGAAGAATTCTGAGTCGGAGATGGTGAAGAAGTCGGATTCTGATCAATGCGGGTCAAACTCGTCGTTGTCCTCTAGCTGTTCTGTTTCGGGGCGGACTGTCGGTGAGGATATCTTGACTAATTTGGATCGGTTCTTGGAGTACACTGCCCCGATTGTTCCTGCCCAGTTTTTGCCTAAGGTAGTGATTGATTGTAGATTATGGATGAGAAATAGGGTTTTGTTAAAGTTTGAATCTTCGATTGTTTCATCGTTGGTTTGCTGTACTTTACGATGGAAGTTTGAATCTTGGGTGGTTTTCTTATATGGGTTTCGCAATTTGTCGGTTAAAGATGGAATTAATGTGTCAATATGAGAAATTAGGGTTTGGAACTTGAATTTCTTGAACAAATGTTATTGTGTGGTATTTCATCTGAAATGGTTGCTGTTCTCTGTTTCTAACAATGAATGAGGTCTAATACGATTGCATTTATGGGTTTGTAGACCAGTGTAAGGGGATGGAGAACTCATGAACCAGAGTGTCACCCATATTTCGTGCTTGAGGATCTCTGGGAATCGTTTAGGGAGTGGAGTGCATATGGAGCTGGAGTTCCCCTTTTATTGGATGATAGTGAAATTGTTATGCAGTACTATTGTCCCTCCCTGTCTGGCATTCAGTTATATGTGGACCCATCCAGACCATTTCTGCGGTTAAGGTAAGTTGTTGACATCTTCTGATATTTATCTGCAATCAATTGTTACTTATATTTCTAAATCTTCTAATAATTTTGAAGGATCACAATGACTTAAATTGTTGTGCTCTGAAGAGAAGCATATGCTGTATTTGAACTTTATCTGTTCTGGTTCCACGTGTTTATCATTTCTTAATCCATAGTTCTATGTTTCCTGTTCTGGAGCCACGTATTTATCATGTCGCGAGGTGGATAACTTATGTTTTTAGGCTTGGACGTATCAATTTAGCTAGGAATTTATTGTAATTCATAAAGATCTCCGAGATTAGTTTATATAACCAAAATGTAGCTTCTCAGTACCCGTGGGTTATTATACTGCTTTAGAGTTCTTTCTTTCAGGTTGTTTTAGGTTGGTTTTCTTCTTAGTTCTGTTCATTAACACTATTCTTTATTCGCCTTTGTACCGTTACAAATTATATATGGATGAAAGATCTAATCTACACGGTTAACAAGCTGTAAGGGCGGTTAACATTTGCAGGAAATATGAGTTCAGTTATGAACAGTCGGATCTTTTTAAAGTTAAAAGGAATCTTGAAAATTTAGTAGATCTTTTGCAGCTTGTTAGCTTCATAATTTTCACCTAGATTCAAGTGTTTTATGGTGTGCAACTTGAACCTTCCATGATAGAATGCCTATATCCTATATTGTGGTGTCTTGCATGAGCTTTACATAATAATCTTATTGCAGCGAGATGTTTTTTGGTGGAAAATGTGCCAGGAGAAATATTGGGACAATATTTTGTCACATATTCTAGCTGTGAATTTGTTTCATGGTGTTTGAGTAGCTTAGTTTTTGTCTTAAAGGCTCAGTCATACTGATTACATCTAATGAAGAGTGTATGGAATTAGTTCAAGAATGAGAGGAAAAAGTCTAAAAAAAACCACCCTTTATGAAGACTTGGAGTGGTGATATTTTCTCAACTACAACTTTTGTACGAGTAAGGTGTTGTAGTGATTAACTCCATGTGAAGGGTTTGCTGACGTAAATGGGCACTTACTTAAAGCATAAAGAGAATCTACATGAAGAACTAATGAGAAGAGTGTGAACCTTTTAGAAGTGAATATGATGGAATGTACCTCAGTTGTACAAAGCGTCACTTGTTTAAACTTCAGCCAAGAATATTGTTGCAGAAGTCCTTTTATGAAGAACTGTAGTGGCAGGAGGATCTGTGGTTATTTTCATGTTTGATTCCTTGCTTTCAAATTGATATGGCATTCTGATCAGCATAAGTTATGGTGTTCCTTTGAGTAATAAATATTAGAATTTAGAGTGGCATGTGTGTGTATGTGCATCTTTGCTTATTATAATTTTATTTATCATCTTTTCACAAGTCCCCTTTTTGTGGATTAGCCAGTCCTTTTCTTCGATTAATTTATTGCTTTCATCTTCTTACAGGAGACATGATGAAGAGAGTGATAATGATTCATCTAGGGAAACAAGTAGTGACGGTGGCAGTGATGGTGGAACTGACAAGAGTTTGAATGGAGTGTCTCTTGGAAATAAACCTCTGAAGGGTTCATCAAGTGATGAATGTGAAATTTCCAACCCTTCAGGTCAGCTTGTTTTTGAATATATGGAATATGATCCACCATTTATGCGAGAACCTTTAGCTGATAAGGTGTGTTCGTCAAACTTTTAATATGTTGAGATTCTACTCTTTTGTTATAATTTTTAGTTACTAACACAATATTATATAGATCTCTTTTCTTGTGTCACAATTTCCAGAACTGAAGACATATAAAAGTTTGGATCTGTCACCTTCAAGTTGGGTCTCTGTGCATTGGTATCCGATTTATAGGATCCCTGTGGGTCAGACATTACAGAATCTTGACGCCTGCTTCCTGACTTTTCATTCACTCTCAACACTTTTCCAAAGTATTCTCTCTCTATACATTCTATTTTGCATTGATCATGTAGAACTATTATCTTAGCATGGTTGCTTGCTTATGTTATCCTGCAATCATGGGCTTACATATGGTTCATTATATACGTCTTTGGAACAGGTTTAAATGTCGATGGAATGCATCTTCGTGGTTCTACCGCTAGGGATGTCCCATTTGGTGCACCCTTTAAGCTACCTTTGCCAACTTTTGGCCTTGCTTCCCACAAGTTCAAGGTGTCCTTTTGGAATTCTAATAAAGCATACGAATGTCAAAAGGCCGGTT
Organism: Erythroxylum longipes; assembly: GCA_027563885.1. Lineage (NCBI taxonomy): Eukaryota > Viridiplantae > Streptophyta > Magnoliopsida > Malpighiales > Erythroxylaceae > Erythroxylum > Erythroxylum longipes. The sequence goes on from JAOQMS010000180.1 coordinate 54,396,241, forward strand.
CACTACTGCGAGCTGCTGATAACTGGCTTAGGCTTTTACAAGTCAATCATCCTGATTACAGGTTTTTCGCAAGGCATAACTCTAGCTGGAGGTGATACCGAGTCTTTTGCATATCCTGAGACTTTGAATGTTAAAAAGAGTCGGAAACTTTCAACCCTGTAAGACAAACAGTGTCGGTTGTTAATGCAAAATGTCCATCGTCGTTTCAACTCATTGAGAGGTGCCTTTAGGATTTTCAGCCTAAGTTATGTTGGCTTTATAACCATTTCTCTTGGATAAGGATAGAAGAGAGGTCTAGTTTTGGCTTTTATTTAGTAAATGCTTGTTTAGAGGCTTTTGGAGGGGCCTTCTGGTTGTTATTTCACTATCCTGTTTTGGTGCGGCCTCCTGAATAAGGCTGTGATATGACAATCATGATGATAATGATGAAAAGTAATATAGATTTGTATATAATCTCTTTTGATCATTGAATGTTCATTTTGTACTTGCAACTTCTTGTATGTATCTGTTAATAACGTACTCTAGTTCTTCAGATTGGTACATACCTGACCTACTCAATTTGTATATCCTGTAAAGAAGGGCCAATCAATTCAAGTTAAAACTGTTCTTATCAAGAGGTCTAACGAGAAGGGTCAGACTGTGTTTAATTGATGTCTGTTTGATAGAATTAGCAGTCATCACTCTTCGGATGTACACCGACCGAAAACGAGACTCATCAGATGTACACCAAGTGAAAACGCCACAATTCGGGTGTACACTGCAATCATGATTCTTGATAATTTCTCTGCTATAAGATCTGTTGATATTCAAGCAAAGTGATGCACTGGTTATTTTGATTTCACACAACTTTTATTTCACTCTAAAATCATAGCCTGAAGTAGGGATAAGTTATTCCTTCCCATTATATATATTATATATATAACCTGGAATAGGTCACTAGTACATAGTTCATCGTGCCTAACTAATACAACTTATGAGCTGAAGCCTTCCCTCTTAATCTCGCATGAGTTCTTCCCTCTTCATTTGCATAGATATTTATACAGGACACGCAACATCTCTCTGCTCTCACACCAATCCCTTCTTTGGCTCATAATGTGCCATCAAGAACTGTGGATAGCAACAATCCCCGGACAAACTCTGCCTTCTGCATCTTCTCCTCTTGTTCTTTGTTAGAGAGAGCTGGCAGTTCCACATTCCTGTCAATTTGAAATCACAGTTTTCGTGAATGTAACCAATACGAGAAAAAACATAGGCAATACCAGGTTCAGATACTAGTGCAACTTAGTATTTTGCCAAGGTTCACCAGGTGATTATAGTTCTGTTCTGTTCAAGTTCTAGTTTGAATGCAACCTCAATGGCATAATCAACATGATAATTGTGTTTACTAAAGTCATGATATACTTTTGCAGATACCCAAAATTTTCAATTTATGACCCTTACAAGGGAATACCAAGAATCTTAAAAGGATTTCACTAAGTTCGTTCCCTGACATTTGAGTTTAAGAATTTTGAAAAGAATAGCTGACCAATCACAAGAGTATCTAAGTCAACCAAAGTCCAACCTAGTTAACCATGATTGGATAAAGTTCTATACTCCTAAATCAAAAAATTTAACAGGGAAAAAGATCTAAATGACCCATACCTTTCTTGAAACTCCTCAGTGTTGTCGCTCTTACCCGAGCTTCCATCAACAGGTGAAAGATGCTGGATATTGCTAGTTTCCTCCGGAACAGGTGGATTAAGTATAAAGGATGACAACAACGGATCAGGCTCTGTATTAGAGGAAGGAATGAAACTCGAAGATCCTCCAAGCAGGGATTGCAAGCTTCCTTCTCGAAGCTCCCTTCTCAACATAGAAAATGCCGAGTTAGAACCCATCCTGCGCAACCTTCTTTTTCGTTGCACGTAATTCCAAGTTAAGGAATACCAAGGAGTCTTGAAGGATTGTGATGAAACAGGAAAATGAAAAAGAAAAGCAATTTGAAACTAAGAGATACAATAAGCTGTTGAACACAAAATGATAAAACACAGACAGAGGTTCCATTGAAAAGAAAAGGCAAATCTAGTTAACACAAACGAAATGAGTCGAATCTCAAGAAATTTGAGGAAAGATTAAACTTAAGTGTCAAATCAAAGATCAAGGATATCTTTAAAAAATTCCCATGTTGCACGGTAATGTGGCCAACAATATCCATTCCAACCCTCTTGGAACAAACTGGGCATACCTAGAACAGACAATTCAAACAAATAGTCAGTATCATACCCTCAAACAACACTCGCAGCATTAAGGCATCTTAAAACTGCACCCATAGCAAAATCAGATTAGAGCATAAGAACTAAAGCAAAAGTGTTTGTGAGCCACTTTCTAATACTCTTGCAGGTAAATAACAGTCGAAACAACAAAAACTCAGTAAAAAATTTCTCCTGATGTGCGGGGACTAAAAAGAGATCCAGTACTGCGCAACCTTACCCTTAACTAATAGAGAAACTGTTTCTTGATAAATAACACTCAAAAGAGAATGAAATTCACATTCCAACCTATGATCTACATCCAAAATATACAATCCTAGTAAAATCCTTGCAATCAAGAACCTCGGACTTGAAGTCAACGTAGAAGCTAAAAAGCTAAAGAGTACATAACACTTACTTTTGCTCAGTACCAAATATAAACTCATGTCTATAAAACCTCATAAAACTTCTATATCTAGTCCAAAACCCTGAAAAGACATCCTTTAAACACACACTATATAACAATTTCCAAAGAAAACTAAATCAATAAATTGTCATCAAATCAAAGAACTCAAACTTTTTCCAAAATTTCTCAACTTGACAGACCAAAAAACTGAAATTTAAAGAAGAATTAATAGAAACAAGAAGAAAGTAACATATTAGAGTCTCAAACAGACAGAAAAGGAAATTAATACCCCATTCTTGGCTTCAACAGGGTGCTCCTCATCGATGTGACAACAAAGTCCAACGACATCAAAATTCTCAGCGCAAAATGGGCACAAGAACTCCGCTCTCAAATCCTCTTCCCCTTCAGCCTCATCAAACAGATCTAAAATCGACAAACCCAGACAAAACAAAACAAAAAAACTTTTACAAACCTGAAAACCAAGAAACCAACAAAAACCCAGAAAATACCTTTGCGCACAAAATCAAAAAAGGTTGGTTCTTTACCAGAAAATAAACAAACTTTGGAACAAACCTGATCGAGATAGATGATATCGCCTCGAAGAAGTCGAGAAACGAGAACCCCACGAATCAGAAGCCATTCTTTATCCCAAAAATAAATAAATTTTGCCCGAAAATTCCTAGTAAATTAGAGGAATTTGAAGAACCTGTAATATGTTATATCGTACAACGGATAAGAAGGGCTGATAGCGCACAATGAATTAGGAATTGGGCAAAACCCCAGAAATTTGGAGGATCAGGCAAAGAGGAGATAATGGATTTGAGAGACTGAAGAGATAGAGATTGACGGAAAGAGAGAGACTTAGTGTAGTACCCTTCTCATGGATTTAACTTTTTGGGTTTTTGCAAATAAGGGCTCTTAATTTTGTTAAATTAGGGAATTAGGCCATGGACTCAGTGTGACACTGGAATAAAATGGGCTTTTTCATAAATAAAAGGAATCTAATGGGCCTAAAGTTTATTATTTTCGAATCAGGCCGTATTAAACTTAGTTATCTTAATTCTGAGATGGATCTTAAAACTTTCTAAATTGCGTTACCATTCCTTAATCACGACTTAAACCTACAACTTTTGAATTGTTAAGCTCATGAGAGCATGCTCTTATCATTTAAACCAGCCCAAGTGACATTTCGTTTATGGGTTTTCAACTTTATAAATTTTCAAATCCATTCGGTTTTATTTCATTCTATTTTCAGAACATTTACGATTTTGCTTCTTCGTGATCACAAAGTACGGAAGGAATCTAATAATTTATATAACAAACACTAGAGAAAATGAATGAATCACAGTAACCATAAGGTGCATCAAATAATTACTAAAAACCCTAAGATGAAGCATTGTGAAATTTTAAATTAATTGAATTTCGAATCAATTTTAAAATAATATTGTAATTTTTAAATGACAAATAGAGGAAATGAAATGTCATAATCTAATAAGCCCAAACTAATGTCCACAGCCAAATGGGCTCACATGGAAAGAGCTACTCGATACTCCACTTGACTAGAAATATATAATATTATAGGGAAGCTCAATGAAAGAGTTAAGAATCATATATACTACAAATTCCTAAAGTTAGCACGTCAAATTTTCTGTTTCAATTACTCTGTTCTAACTCTGTTTTATTAAATCTCATTTATATATTTATGTGGAGTCTATATAAATATGTGAATGAGATTTAATAAAATATAATAAGAACATCATAACTAGAACAGAAGATCTAATGCCTAAAATTGGAGTCATCACGTAGTTTAATCAAACTACCAGCTGCTCCATCCAACGGTGCACGTTGACTTAATCATGATCATCATGTTCATGCCCATAAGCCTAAAGGGTCACATAATGTCCCCCCTCTCCTCTACATAGGTAGATGCCAACAAACTATGGACCTGAGAGGAAGATATGGGAAGTGTCAAAATCGGCTGCTCTTACCCTCTTCTTTTCTTTGTTTTTTCACTTAAACTATTGGATTTGGAAACCAATATGAGCTATACTTAGGAATTATATATTTAGGAATTGAGGTTATGTACCATTCCAACCAACATACATCCATAGTTTAATATTTTGATTAAAACTGAACTGGTTCGACTGATTCAACTATGAAAATTTTGAACCGACTAATTTTTTAGTTTAGTTTTTAAGTTTGATTTATTTTAATAATTTTTTATTAAAAATAAACCAGTTTCTTAATTAATTGATTGATTTTTATAAGCTAATCAATTTTTATAAATCAAAATAAACTAATTAATTTTTATTAATTAACAGTCTCTTTTTTTAATCAAACTTTAAGTTAGGAGCATTCTTTTTTAATCATATTTCATAATTTTCAATTTTATTCAATCTTTAACCAACTTTATGATGTTTAATACTTATTGAACCTTTTAAACCTTAAATCTCTTGTCTTATTGGTTTAACTTTCGGTCTGGTTCAAGCAAAAATATGCTTGAATTATAAATAATAATTAAGTTGAAATTATCACTTAACTCTGGAATTTATTCAACACATATATTAAAAAAATACAAGCTTTACTAATATAAATGTTTAAAAAAAAGGATTTCCCATGTTATGTAAAGCAATAGTGAGGCAGCTTTACTTTGTGGTGACCAAGTTGGTATATAGTGCTTGCATGTTTAGTTACCATAAAATGATTGCACACAGAGGTAAGGATCCAATCTCTTTGTCTGAAACTATAAATGCAAAATAGCTTAGAAGTGATGCAAGTTGAGGATTTTATCTTTAATCATGACAAGCAAAGAACAGATGTAACAACTTTTATTGCATGAGAGATCATATCATAAGGTGGCCATTAACCAACAAAATTCCAAATTGGTGAAGTTCATAAATATGATGAAGTTGAAAAGGGTCAAAGTGCATCATCATTACACATGGCATGTGAGAGTTCCAAATCTTTTCTATATCTATATATGCATAAGTATCTTCCACTCCACATGCAAAGGAGAATTTGCAACTTGATAGTCTTCACATGCATGCAAGATTCCAAGTTGAGAGAACCATGATTTCCCAATTTTGTCAATTTGGTGTTTTTTTTTCCCCATAAAGAAAAAAAAAGAGAAGAAAGTGTTACATTTGAATTAATCTCAAGGTCAAATTACAATACATTATGGGATCATATGTACTAAAAATCACACAATCAACTCTATATTTTTTTAATTTTTCTTTAAAAAACTATTATTTGTCTTATTATAATATTATTTGTAATCCCAATACTATAATTTTTAGATTTTAATACAATATATTTTTACAAAAATGCAAAAAAATAAAGTAAAAATTGTTGTTTATAATTAAACAATATTATATATAAATAAATGATAGTTTTAATATATAAAAAATTAAAGACGATGTTAATGTAATTAACCTTATATAGAAAATTTACTTAAGCTCAGCCTAACTTAAACTAATTAAAAAAAATCAAAAAGTGGGTTTTGGAGAGACATAACTCTGAGAAGAAATGGTAGGCATCATTAGAATGTAAAATCTAAAGTCATAAAGATTTTTAACTTTTCAAGATGATTGACAATAAGAGTGAGTACAGTACAATAGGACCTACTTGCTTGCAAGGCTGGCCAAAATTGTGTACCATGTGTACATTCTGGATATGAATTTAATTCAGATGGTACTCTTATTAGCTGTTTTCACTTCAATTATTTTTCTCCCACCGACCCAACAAAAATTTGAAAAAGCATACTAAATTTTACTATGCACTCAGAATAAGTACGGTAGTATGATTTTTAATATGGGTATAGTGTAGAGTCTATTAATAATAATTGAGTTTGAGTTAACTATTACCAAAATGACTAGAACTAGTCATTTAGATAGTTGACTATTATCAGTTATAAATCTTTTAATATTTTCATGTTTAGTTAATAAGGGATGTTCTAATACTCCCTTTCAAGTGTCACTGGGACTGGACATCTAGTTGTTACTTGAAATAAACGAAGTGGTAATCGGACCGGACTAGACCGCTGGAACTGGACATCCAAACGGACAATCGGAAAATTAATAATCCGAATCAAACCTACTTTGATACCATAATAGAATTTTTAATATGAGTAGAGTGTAGAGCCCATTAATAAAAATTGATCTTAAGTTAACCATTGTTAAAATGACTAGAACTAGTCATTTGAATAGTTGACTGTTACGAGGGCTTACATTTAAATTTGGGCTTTTTATTCTTCTTCCGTCTTCTGTAGCAATCATCATCATCGTCACTATCTGACTCAGGGTTGAGACAGACTTTACAATCAGGTTCGCACATAAATCCTTGAATATTTTTATGTTTAATCAAATATAATTTCTCTACCTTATGGTGAGGAGCAATGTTTCTATAAATAGAGTACAACCCAATTTATATAATATCATCAATCTTCCCACTTGGCTATCATTTTTACCTATTCCAATGTTAAGCATTTCAAGAAAAAAGTTGCTTTAAAATAAAGTTTTGTAAAGACTTGAATTCTCATGAAACATGAGGATTGTTTACTTGCTTCTATACTCAAATCAATCTCAAGTTCATCAAAAGCTCTAACTATGTCAAATAATATAAAACTCTTTTCTCCATACTTTCGACCATACTTGCACTTAGTTACACCAAACGATCATAAAAATAATTGGAAATTTGAAAATTTAACTACCCATTATATGGAAATAAAATTTAAAATCTATTTAGGATTTAAGCAACTCTCTAGTATAAGATAATAAGGTCTATACAACTAATATGTTGGGATAAGAACTTTTATAATTTTATAATTAATATTTAACTTTTTAAAATTTTTAATTTCAGGGATCAGATTTTTAAAACTCATATGGCTCAAATTAAAATATTATTTTAGTCAGTGTTTGACTAATATGACATCATCATCATCGTCAATACCTAGTTGAAGTTCCGTTGAGATGCAAAATTTGAGGAGAGTCGATAATATACAGCCTTATCTCTAACATATAGCCTTATACTTACTTAATAGGGAGGTTGTTTATAATAGACGCATATACAAAGTATCAATATGACATATTTATTAAATATCACGTGAGTGTCTATTCACTAACCACGTTCGTAAGTAACTAACGTGAATGATATTTTAATTTTAATTTATAAAATTTAAAATGCTAATTACTAAATTAAGAATTACAAAAATTAAGTGTGTAATTAAAAATATTTTAAAAATAGACACATTTAAATTTGTGACCCTAATATTTTGATTAGCTTGATGCTTCATTCATCTCTTAGACACGTTAAATTCAGTTACACCAAACCATTAAGAAGATGACTAAAAAAATAGAAAATACAATTTTAAAATTTTGAAACTCGTTAACTTTGTTAATATTAAATAATTATAATAAGATACGTAATTTATAAATCATTATATATAACAATTCAAAATAGTAATGCATATCAATTTAAGAAACCCATTTAGGATCTATTCAGCTAATTAGGATAACGACATTAGATTTTTTTGTTTCGGTTATATGTTTCTATTATATTTTATTAAATCTTATTAATATATTTATATAGTCTTTATATAAATATATAGACAAGATTTAATAGATCAAAGTTGAACTAGAGTAATTAAAAGAGAAGATTTAATAAATAGGATAATGGCTTATATTAAATATAATTTTATACAATATTTTATAGCAGCCGCTCCCCCCTCTTAGTTGTTTCCAGAAGAGATACGTACTACATTCACAGGGAAAGTGAGCCCCACATCTGTTTTCACCGATTATGGTCTAGAAGGTGGGCCCAGCCCAACTTCAAGGTGGGACCCATCTCTATAAGGACAACACCACGTGTCCGTCCGATCACTTCTCTGATTGACGTCGTGGGACCCGTTTGATGTTGAGTTAGTGTGGGTCCTACTTTCAAGTAGTCGGCTACTCGGCTCCGCCCATCCGAGTGGGCCCAAGAAACCTCGCTACTCAACACGTGATATATTATTTTTATTATTTATAAACATGAGATAAAAGTTTGTTTTTAAATGGAAAGCCTATCGCCTCTAATTTTTAGATAAGTATTAAGTAAATTTTTGATTTGACGTAATAGTTTGTAAATGATATTAATTAGGTATTTCACACTAGGTAATTTTTATGTAATAAGCTCGATCGAAAAAATATAGGTAAAAAAAGTTGAACACAGAATTCTTTTATCTCATGCTCTTCTACTCTATTTTACCAATTCGACTACCCCTAAAAGTAGATAATAGTTGCATAGTTTAGTTAGAAGTTGTAGAAATAATTTTTTTGTAAAAATATAGAGAGAAGGTTGCGATCATTATAACCTTCTCTATATTCCTGTAAAGCGGAAAAATTTTGTGTCCCTAAATACGTTGACTAGATCTCGTACAGTATTGTTGATGATAATAATGAGATAAAACAAAATTTAATGATTTTTATAATTTAAAATTTCTTCAAAATTTTTTAAGAAAAATTATATATTTATTCAATATAATATAATTGTTTATAAAATATTAAACTAAAAACATTAAAATTTAAGTAAATTATAAAGATATAGGTATTTTTTTAGATTCATAGAAAAGGATATAGTTGACTCTTTTAAGTCTTCATTTTGGTAATATGGGACAATTCAACTCCATCACCTAGTTATATTTTTATTTGTCCCTATGAAACAACCTACCTAACCAAGTTGCAACGTATAGGTTATGGTCTTGTGAATTGAATATCTTCAACTATTTTCCATTTATTAAATATAGGAATAGGTGTAATACAAATTTTTAAACACGTTGATATGTGCATGCCATAAAAAGGGCAATGAAATTTGAGTTTTTTTATTTATAAATTATGAATTATTTTGTCTTTTTGATTAATTATAGTTAATATAAAATTGAAAATAGTAATTAACGATTTATTTGCATATTTTGTCCATAATAAAATTTTATTAATGATATTTTTAAAAATAAGCTTTCCTTGTTTTTAAATGTTAAAAATTAATATTTGTGTGAATTCATTCGTAATATATTTAAACTTATAACTAATTTTATTTTGTTCAAAAATGAAAAGAAATTACATAAAAATTTAATGAAAAGGGAATTTGCTTATTTAATAAAATAAAGTCTTTATAAGAAAATTAAATTACAAGAAAATAAATGGACTTCTAACATCAACAACTCAAATATGTTGGATTTAAGAAGGTTCAATAGTACGCACTTTTATTTTTAATTAATATTATTATTCTTATTTTTTAATATTTGTATTTGTATTATTATTATTATTATTATTATTATTATTATGTTTTCTAAACTTGCATCACATATTTTAAGTTTTTTAAACTCTTTATCTTACATTTTTCTGTGGGTCTATTGAAAATAACTTCTCTACTTTGTAGGAGTAAAGTTGTGTACTATCAAATTTTTATAAACTCTGCATTAATGCAGGATTCAACTGAATGTGATGATAATGAAAGAGGTTGTTTCCGAAATAAATAAATAAATAGACTTTCATTTAGGGAAAAAAAAGAAAGATAATCCTCCAAAATAATTATTTTTATTTAAAAAAGAGCTCACATTTTTTTGTTGATCTATTGAAAATAGTCTTTCTACTTTATAGGGGTAAAGTTATGTATAATCAAACTTTTCCAAACCCTATATTAATGCAGATTCAATTGAATGTAAGGATGATAAAAGAGGTTATTTCCAAAATAAATAAACAAATAAACTTTCATTAAAAAAGAAAGACAATCCTCCAAAATAATTATTTTTATTTAAAAAAAAAGAGCTTAGCATCAACATCCCAAAAGTGGCACTCACCTCACCATTATTAATCGAAAGAGAGAGAGACAAAGGAGCACACAAACAAAAACAACAAATGGCATGAGAAGCAGAGGAGGAAGAAGAAAAACATATAAAAAGGGATTAAAAAACAACAAAAAGTGGTTTGGATTTTTCTCCAACTTCCATGAGACTCCACGTGGCACTCCTATTTCATCACCTTCACCGTCTCTCCTATTTAATAATTAATATACCTATCTTAAAAATAGGGGTGGGTATAGTTCGATTCGGTTAGTTTTTAATTATTTTTTATATTGAATCGAGTAATCGGTTTTATGACATAAAAAAATTGAACCGAATTAAATGTCAGATGAAACCGAATTTTCGATTTGCTTTGCAGTTCGATTCTGTTCGATTACTTCAATCGATTTAGATCCTAATTTTGGGCTTTAAATGTTGGACCAATTTTAGTACATGTCTAATTTTTTTATTTCATTTTAGAACCTATTGGGTGATTGTCATATTTGCAAAGTTGCAAACTTACCTTATATACCTAAAGTTAGAAGTATAAAAAAATACAAACTTTTCTTATTTTTACTTGATCGGTTTGGTTCGGATTAGTTTGATAAAAAATTTTACCTGTACCGCACCCGAATCAATATAGTCAGTTTTTTAATATCCAAAACTGAACCGACCATCCATCACTCTCCACACCAACCTGTTTCGCTCGGTTTTTTCAGTTTTGCGGGTAGATTTAGTTTTTTCGGATTTTTTGCCCACAGCTACTTAAAAGCATACAAAGAATAAAAAAAATTGAAAATGACAAATTGGATTTTGAAATGAATAAATTAAATTTAAAATTTGATAAGTCGATTAAAGAAATTGTTTAATGAATAAATAAATTTTAATTTATTAATTAATTTTCTGAAACTTTAATAAATCAAGTTAAATAATTTGTTTATTATGTGATTATACTAATTTTGAAATATTCGTTATTAAATTAAAAAATTTTAAAATGACATACTTTTAAATATATTATTCCTTAATTAAGTAAAAAATTATTGAATAATCATAATCAAACTGATGAGTTTGATAATTTATTTTTACCTAATTATTTTTCATAAAATTAAATAAATCGCAACTCCTCTTTTTTTGTCATTTTATATTATAAAAATTTTATATTGGGTATCTATCGGAGCTCAAAAGCATAGGAAAGTAACAGTTTTTGACAGTGAAAGTTAAAAGCTCTCTTACTCATATATACACATATTCTTCGTAAGAGACAAGTGGTCGCAGGGAATATACGTTTTTACTTTACCAAGTTCACAGCTTTTTTGGCAAAGATTATTAAAACCCCCAACTTGAGAATAAATAAACAAAAGGGTTCAGTGATGCTAAAGCATGTCGTCTAAGAAACTCATGTATCATGACGAAGAAGAAAACTGTGTAGAAAAGGAAAGATATCATATTCTATATGATCTGCAATTGATCTTGGTTTGATAACTACTGAGTCTCTATAATCTATTTTTATAGTAAGAATATTAATTGTAGTAGGTATTGATATTGAAATATAATTTTAAACAATTTGTTAAAATTAAAAATAGTTATTGAACTTGTATATAATTAAAGATTACATATTTATCATCTAAATGGAGTAGGTATTTATCGATATTGAAATATATATATTTTTAAAATGTGAAAATTTAAAAATATTTATTGAATAAATATTTAAAGAATAAATATTTTTTGCAATTTATTATTCTACCTTTTACATTTATAATTCATAATTATATTTTTTTTGATATTTTTGAAAAATACAAAGCATTTGAGAAAAAGGACAAAACAAGAAAGGTAAAAATGATGGGTATAAAAGCAAACCAATACAAGCCAAACAAACCTTATCTACCTTACAAAGAGGCTACTAAGGACACGTGTCAGTTGGGGGCAAATTGGGAGGGGATAGGTAGAGATAGTTACAGATGGGGATGAGTAGAGTGAGACAGTGAGAGGTAAAAATGAGAACTGATGGAGTTACCATCAAAGGTTGGGACTTGAGAGACTTGAAAAGAAGAGCTTTAAAATTGGAACCAAAAAAGAAAGGATCTTTGAATGTGAATTACCCGTTTTTTGAGTTCCGTTTGTTGGGGGATTTCACGAGGAATCCGTAACTGAGGACTGGTTTGGGTTTGGGTTTGGTTTTTCTTATCTTTTATGACCAATAAAGAATGCCAAAATAAGGATTGCTCAAGAACATTTGGAAAAGGAAGAGGTATCAAGTCATTTACAGCAAATTATTAAAGTTGAATCAAAGAAAGATTGACCCTTTTTCTTTCTTTTATTAAATTTACCAACTTACAGTTAGTTAATTGTTTCGAAGAATTGAACTTTACGTCTTTTTTTGGTACATAAAGATGTAAACTTTGATGGGTTTATCATCATTTCTTGAATTATATGATCATCAAAACATAAGTTGGGTTCTGACGGAATCATCATATATATATATATATATAGACAGAGCAGAGGAGTATATCAAATTGCCATGGCACCTTATCAGATTAGAACTGGATAGAAACTTTACTGTTAAAGACTCTTATCGAACTGTAGGAGACCAAACTTCTGATATTCTAAAGATAAGAACGATTTCAAGTTACAGTAGTCAGGAAAAAAAGGAAAGTTTTTGAAGGAATATTGACCCTTCAAGAAGCTAAATTCCCGAGTCTCAAGTGAAAAAGAACAGTTGGAAGGAGCTTAAAGATAGGACTAAGTAGAAAATCTTGCAATGAGAATAGACCGACCAATCAAATATTCTGGTAAGTGAACAAGAGTTGAGGGTAAAAGAGAAGACAAAAGTATTAAAAGAACAGTGAAATTAGAAACACACTTTAACGTTGGTGTTAGTGAGAAGGAGAGAGAGAGAAGGGAGGAGAGGGTTGGGGGTGGGCTGTTGAGAGTAGATTTTAGAGATGCGGTGGAGTTAGTTAACTTTCATGTGTGAGCTGGATCCACTCTTCCAGGTCTGACCCACTTTTGAATAAAATAGTCTACAAAAATTGGGAATTAAAAAGCAATGTTTTTTCCTCTCAAGAAACACAGCAAAAATTAGAGCTTCAAGCTGATACAAGCCATGTCCTTCTTAACTTTCAATCCCTTCCTATAAAAAAGATATATTCTTTACCATTTTCCTCCCCTAATAATTCCAAAGTTTCCTTCTCTCCTTCAATTTCTTCCAATATCTCAACTGGGTTCTCTCAGTTTCGAACTGGGTATTAAACTTTTGATGCCAAGTTCAAGTCTAAGTATGTGAATTTTGTGACTTTTTTGTGCTTCTATTTCTTTTGTCTTCCTACCGTGGATCCAAGTTCTTGAGCTATGAATCTGAACAACGGTAAGAGATCTATGTCAGCCGCTAGTTCTAGTGCTGCTAATGTTGCTTGGAAATCTGGAGACGTGGTTTCCGATCAGTTTCCGGCCGGTCTACGGGTTCTGGTTGTTGATGATGATCCAACATGTCTCATGATCCTGGAGAAGATGCTCAGGACATGTCTTTATGAAGGTAGGTTAGAGGTTTCTGTGAACTCTAGTGTCTCTTCCAAATACTGGTCCTGTGATTTTTTGTGCTTCAAATTTGCGTTTTTGTTTCATTCTGGCTTCGTCAGACGGTTTTAGAGGTTACAACATTTAAAAGGATCCATTTTTGTGTGTTCTTCGATGGTTTTTGTTGTTGATACCTTTGGTGCCTGAAGAATAATTTTGGCATGTTTTTGAGCTGTTTTATATCCGAAACTTTTAGTTATCTTTGTAATGATCTAAATGGAACTGTGGGTTATGGTCAAGCTCTGGTTCGGTTTGGTTTAGCTAATTTTCAAAAGAGTACTGGTAATTTCACAGAAGTAATTTAATGTTATCAGTATGTGAAGTTATAAGGGAATCCTTTCAATTGGATGTTTGCGAATGAGAGATGAGAGGGCTGATGTTAGTATTGATTGAGTAGTTGATTCAGTTCTTTTGGCAATTTTTCAGTAACAAAGTGCAATCGAGCAGAGACTGCCTTGTGCTTGCTTCGAGAGAAAAAAAATGGGTATGATATTGTGATCAGTGATGTGCACATGCCTGACATGGATGGCTTCAAACTACTCGAGTACATTGGGTTGGAGATGGATCTGCCAGTAATCAGTAAGTATTCAACTGCGATGGCTTCATTTGATTTGATCTGACTTCTGGTCCCATATAGTTTAGATTGCAGTTGCGTCTTAACCCGTAATCTATGTGCGAAACAGTGATGTCTGCTGATGACGGGAAACATGTTGTCATGAAGGGTGTCACTCATGGTGCTTGTGATTACCTGATTAAACCGGTGCGGATCGAGGCCCTGAAAAACATATGGCAACATGTGGTTCGGAAGAGAAAGAATGAGCGGAGGGAAATGGAGCAATCAGGAAGTGCAGAAGAGGGAGATAGGCAGCAGAAGCAATCTGAAGATCTAGATTACTCATCATCCGCAAATGAAGGCAGTTGGAGGAACTCAAAGAAGAGGAAGGATGAAGAAGAAGACAATGAAGATAGGGATGATACGTCCACACTAAAGAAGCCTCGCGTAGTTTGGTCAGTTGAGCTTCATCAACAGTTTGTTGCAGCTGTTAATCAACTTGGCATTGACAGTATGTACCTATGAAACCTTTTGTTCAAGGAGCTGATACTTTCCCGGTTTACCTAAACAATGAATTTAACAATTGAATGAGCTTAAGCTGAAATATAAGTTCATTGGAGTTTTTGAGAAAAATAAATGAGGCAATAAGAGTGTGAAATGTGGATACTATGATTCGTATTTTGTTCAGTGGTCTGTGCAGCTCATAGTTTTGACTAGATCACGGTAATCCATGGCTTAACATCCGAATTCTGCTTCCACTACTATCTGTTTTGCCCTAGCAAATATTGTTGCCTCTTACATTCCTTTCTTTTTGTCCGTAATCAGAGGCTGTTCCAAAGAAAATTCTTGAGTTGATGAATGTTCCTGGGCTCACTAGAGAAAATGTTGCCAGTCATCTTCAGGTATGATAATCCCAAACATAACATGAAAGAATTAAGATTGTAGGTTCACCAGCATAATATTACTTTATTGCCAGTCGAGATATGTAACTACCTGCATATCTCGAAACATTTCCTTGAGCGGATACTGAGTTTTCCAGTATCCCTTACTCTGTGGAACAGAAATATCGCTTGTACCTTAGAAGATTAAGTGGGGTTTCACAGCACCAAAGCAATTTGAGCAACTCCTTTATAAGTCCACAAGATCCAGCTTATGGGGCATTATCCTCGCTAAATGGACTTGACCTTCAAACACTTGCTGCCACTGGCCAACTTCCAACACAAAGTCTTGCAACACTGCAAGCGGCAGTACTTGGTCGTCCAACTGCAAAACCTCGGATGCCCATGCCCATTGTGGATCAAAGGAACCTTTTCAGCTTTGAAAACCCGAAACTGAGATATGGGGATGGGCAACAGCAACAACATTTGGGCAGCAACAGGCAGATGAACTTACTCCATGGAATCCCAACAACCATGGAGCCAAAGCAGCTAACCAGTTTACACCATTCACCCCCGTCCCTTGGGAGCATCAACGTACAAATGAGTGCTCAACAAGAGCAGGGTGTTCAGAGTAACTCCTTGTTGATGCAGATGTCTCAATCGCAGTCGAGAAATCAAGTGCTAAATGAAAATGCCAGTAATGTCTCCAGACTTCCATCATCCATGGGGCAGTCTATTCTATCAAATCCAATCACTGGTGCTAATGGGATCTTGGCTAGGAATGGGTTGACTGAAAATGGGAGAGGGGCAGTATATAATCAAGTTTCACAATCTGCTTCTATGTTGAATATCCCCTTGAGCAACTCACCAGAACTTCCAGGCAACAGCTTTCCGCATGGAAGCACTCCAGGGATACCCAATCTCTCATCTAAAGTGCCGTATCAGGAGGAAGTTAACTCAGAAATGAAAGTTTCTGGGGCAGGATACATGTCAAGTTATGATATTTTTAATGATTTGCATCAGCATAAATCCAATGATTGGGAAGTACAGCATGTAGGGTTGACTTTCAATGCCTCTCAGCAACCCAGCGCTCTGCAAAGCAACCTTGATGTGGGCCAACCAGTTTTAGCTCAACGTTACCCTTCTAGCCTAAGAAATGGACAGAACAGGAATGTATCTGCTGCAGCAAAGCCAATTTTCTTAGCCACGGAAGCAACTGAACATGGTAATACATCTGTTGTTGGACAAGAACTCGGTACCTTTTTCACAGAGAATATGGTGAGAGTTAAGACTGAGGGAATTCCTGACGCATGTTCTCAGACTACAGTCTTCAATGAACAGTTTGGTCAGGATGATCTCATGAGTGCACTTTTCAAACAGGTTAGTTTGTTTCCTATAGTATGTCAGATGCTTGTATTCAGGCACTCATAACTAAATTGCTTGTATTCAGGCACTCATAACTAAATTCAAGAAACAAAATACTAAAACATTGTATGAACTTCAATTTTGCAGCAGCAGGGAGGCATTGGATCATCTGAAAATGAATTTGACTTTGATGGCTATACCATGGATAACATTCCAGTTTAAGACATGATCCAAACCTAAATCTCTTCTCCATTACAGTTCCAGCTGTACATACTGGCTGTTAGAAATGAATTCAATTGATCTTCCAGGAAGCAGAGTATGACAATCTACGTGTTCTGTTCAGTAGTCAGGATTGATTGATTCAGTCAGCCTCATTTGCCGTGTTGAGTATCAGGTTCTGCTGGTTTAAATGGAGCAAGGACATCAGACAAATCCTATTCGAAGATACTTGTGAAGTTTGTAAGATATTGCTGCATTATATGCGAAGGCATATATGTGCATCATTTTTGGCTGCACTTGGTTGGAAAATCTAGCAGGAGGAGCAACTAATTTGAGAGTGCTTGCGAGGATGTCGGTGGTAATTACTTAGATACCTGCAGATTGTAGGATACATTTTCTAACTTAAATAACAGATTTAAGTTTGATTCTCTTTATCACTGATGTTTTTAATCTTCAGCTCTTTTTTAAGGAATGACCCTGATGTATATATCCAAATTTGATTGCTCTTCGCACAAGTCCATGTACTTCACTTCCATCTTGGTGTTTCTTGTACTTCTGTTCATTTATCATCTTCATCGACATTCTTATAATAAAGCTCATTACTCATGACACTAGTTTCTCCTACAAGACAGAGTTGATGTCTGCAACAAGTTTTATCGCTATTGCTATAGGAACAATCGAGCTCTTGAGTTTAAAAAAGTGGAAACAGAACTATTATACCATATACGTAACCTGAAAACCAAATAGAGCAGATACAGAAAGCTGCAGGCTCTTAATATATATATGTATATGCAAACCTAATCTTGCACAAGAGAGACAACTTCACAGCACTTGGAAATGGACGTTATGGTATCTGCCATAATCTGACTCAATTTATCCAAAGGTTCATATGCAATGAGCTCTAAGACTGAAACTGTGAGGTGCAGATCAATAATGCCTGATTACACCTCAAATTGTGCAATTAGTCCTATGGAAATACTAAGACAGCGTTTTGTATAGAACCTCCATTTCTAACCGTTGAGAGTATATTTACCAATTTTGGTGTTGACATTGTTCAGCAACTCCGTGGTCAAAACCTCCTGGTTAAGCATGAAGACACCAAAACAATGAAAGAATGCAAGAACAAGTAGTATTTGATTCTATGATCGAACCAATGCAAAAACCAGAATTGCCAAGATTGATAAAACTATACTTGATCCAATCCTGGTACTGTCATTTGATGGGTAAATCGAAGGAAGTGAGCATTCTTCCCCATTGAAGAATACTTTAGACGGAAAACCATCTCCATCAACCACCTTAATTCCCGGTGTCATTTTCTTTTTAAATGAGATCACAGACTGTTGTTTTCCAGGGACTCTAGGATCCCTAGCTGGTTTGGCTCCATCTGTTTCTCCCACAAGATAGTTCAACCCTGGAAGACCCTGCATGAATATGGTGTTGTTGACATCGTTCAACAGACTTCCATTGAAGGAGTAAGTTGATTCAAAACCAGGAGCTGCTTTATCAAGTTGCACGGCAGTAAACCAATCAGGAAATGCAGTATCTTCCCAGTTGAAGACAGTGATCCTTGCACTCCATCCACCCTTGTTATCTGTATGAACATGCCAGTTGATACTGACTCCACAGTTATCTCCACATGGCATTGGGTTTGGCAATGGTCGATGTTTTAGTGTAGACCATGCTATAGCCATCTTCGTACGGTTCTCGAAAGGAACAAGAAGTGCCTCAGGTGGTAGGAAAACGGCCGGAGAAGTGGAACTACAGGTATGTGCTGTATTACTGGGGCACCCACATGCACAAGTGTTGCATGGAATGACAGAAGCATTATAGTATGCAGAAAATGAAACGCAGCATTTAGGTCTTCCTCCCCTCTGCTGTGTGATATTGCACACAACCTGCCAACTTGCAAATGCAGTGGAGTTTGATGGCAAACCACTTGGATCACGAAATTGGCTGGGGCTTACCCTGACTGGAGGGCCACATTGATAGTCTGGGTTGAATGTGCCGTTAATCTTCCAGTTTTGTGGTGGTGTAAGTGCAGACCTATTGAGATTCGGAGGCATCTTATAAACCTGCATCAAGAAAACTGAGGTCGACTTACTCGGATCTATCGATCTTGGCAAGATTGTACCGTTTCTGCAACATGAAGGGATCAGACCCAAGTTTGTGTCATTGTATTTCGTCGGAGGCAGGTCAACAATCGTCGGCCTTCTTTGGCAGTTCAATACATTTGCAAAATCCAGATCCTGGTAGTACGTACTGGGAGGCCCGAATACACAATCGGATGAATCAACAACATAGGGATAAGCTCCTTTCATACTATTTATGAATTCATCATTCATCCAGTCCCAGCTCAATTTCCAGTTATCAAGACGACCAAGGGGATTATGGTTTGCAATGGTAACTTGTGCCCAGTAGGAAGACTCGTATGTTTTGACGACGTCGTATATGATCGTAAGATCCCCATTCTGACGAGGCAGAAACTCTCTCTCTACAGTGATGTTTGATCTGAAAGTTGGGTCTTTAATGCAACAAACATACATTAAACTGCCTGCCAAAACCAACATGCCAAAATCAACAACCAAAACAAACAAACTTCAAGAGTGCAAGCAAGCTCGTGTGATCGAAGTAGCAGATTAGGACCTGCTATGCCATAAATAAACCAATATGCTACAGTTGATTCTCAAGATGTAGAAACAGCACAAGCTGCTGCTCTTTCTCGCGTTTCCACGGACAGTATGAACGCATTGCTAAACCAGATTGAAATATAAAACGAAAACGCATAGACATAAGTCAATCAGCTTGCTCAACTCATTGACTCGTCTAAACTTACCTTCGGTGACCGCCCTCGGACAAGAGAATCCATCATTAGCCAACGAGATGTTCCTCGGAAAAGGCACAGAGTCTAACGACACACCAAACTGAGTCCCGACCATCTTAATCTGAACGGTGGTCTGACTCGAATCACCTGCAGTTTCAATCGGAGTTTTGAGATCAGTCACCGGATACCCAGCAAAAACGGTTCCATTCCCCACATTAGCAGGAAAACCAGACCCATCAATGAGAATCGCATTAGAAGCAGACACCAAAATCTCATCTTGCTTAAAACCCACAAAGGCTTTCCAAGACTTAAGCTCATCGACACCATTGTTCTGCACAGTGAGTGTAGACTCGAACCTATATGCTTGTCGTTTGGGATTCTTGGGCATTAGCTGTGACCCGCCGTCGTACTGGTAAGACAAGAAAACCCCATTACAGTCCCTTCCCGCCGGCGCCGGAGCGTCTTCTGGTTGAGAGAAAGAGCCCCTCAACAAAACAAATATAGACAGAGAGACGAGATTCACGTAAAAAGCCATCAACTTGGTCGTTCGTGGCTTAGAGACAGAGAAGAGAGGCTTTTCTGGTGAAATGTTGTCAAAACCAGAACTGAACACAAAACGGTTTCAGGCTTCCAAGTTCCAGGTGGTTTTTGTAGTAATTTCAGTTTTGGTGTAACTTCAAACAAGAGAATTGTGGAAGATATTCAGTTAGGACAGCTTCACAAGAGCTGTTTTTTTAGACACAAACTCAAACGAAAGATACTCAGAACTTGTTCTTATGAGTTCAGTTTCCAAAATTCTTGGGATTGGAATTGATCTTAATTTTAAATTTGTATGGTTAAATTTAATATATTAGAAGTTTTATTAATAAAATTAAATTAAAAAAATATTAATAATATTTAAAAATTAAGAAATACATTAATAAAAACTAATAAAAAATACTTTAACAAGAACAACACTTAATAAAAATATAGCTGAAATGTGAACCCGTAGAAATGTTCGAAGAGAGAGCATAAACAAATAAAATTATTTAATGATTATAATTTATTAAATGAATTTTAAAATTATTTAATAAAAATTTTAAAAATTATAAATTCCAACTTTAATTTTTAAAAAAATAACTTTTTAAAAGATACTTGCTTCAGTGACCGTTGATCTTTACACTATCTTTCCACTTTGAATTCGTAAGTTGGAATTTGGAAGCGGGAATTTACTTGCACACACACGATTAATACCATAGTCAACCACTAAAAGACCGCCAAGTGTCCAGCATTTAGTTGGATATCTCCGAGGCCCGAGTAGTGGGTGCCGGACCCACTGATGTTCATTAAGGATTAGGTGTCGACATCTTATTGGACCACAGACTTCGCCAATTCTAGATGCCGTCGTTTTCAATCACACAATGATCGTCGTTGTATAAATTATTATTTAAAACTTTTAAAATATCTTTCTAATTTGTCAAGATTTTAATTGGGTTATTAATTTTTAAAATATTAATAATTTAATTTAAAAAGTTGTTTTTGATAATATAATATTTTTAATAAATACTACACATATTTCTATTTATTAATTACACATCAAAATTTAAAATTTTAAAATGTTAAAATTTTTAAAAATTTAAGTAGTAAATTAATTTTTTTAAATAGAACACTTTAAGATTAATTCTATTTTTTATTTCATATGAAACAAGTTGGGGAATAATGAATATGCCTTTGAATTGTCGATTCATTGTGGAACCTACCAATTTTGTGACATTAGATTGAGAGGCTACCTTTTGTAAGTATTGGATTTTTTTAGTTTTATGCAGTTAAGTGATAAGGACTTTAACAGAATCACACCCTAAAAGCTAGCTTATGAGGGTAGAGAGCTTAAAGTTCTTATAAATTTCACATCAACTTTATATTTAATTAAAATGGGATCTAAGCTCAGTACCTTGCAATTGGATCAAACCGTAACATCAATCGTAGGCCAATATGGTCGTGACCAATAAAGATATCGGAGTGGTGGCTCATGGAGTGGTGACCTAGAAAAGTCAACCGTGGCCAACGAGGACGTTGGTCCTTATGGGGGGACCAATGTTACGGTTTGATATAGTTGTAAGGTATAAGACTTGGATCCCACATTGATTAAATACAAAGTTAGCGTGAAATTTATAAAAACTTTGGGCTCTCTATCATCATAAGCTAGCTTTTAGGGTGTAGCTCTCCTAAATTCCTTATGATTAAGATTTTTAATTTATTTCTCCAACCTTGATTTTTTAATATTTATTTGTGAAAGAGAACTCTTTTTTCTTAAAATAATTGATAATTAAAAATCTAATTATTATTTAAATTGAAATCATGCTAAAATTTGCTAATTGAGTTATCAATGTATTAATAATTTATTCAAAATTCGGTTATTCGTAAAAGAAATATTTTATATGAATTCTTAGCAATTTGCAATTGTTAAAAATGAAAATGCTAATTAGACAAGCTAAGGAATAAGTGTTTTTCAATAGGCATCGTCTAAGGTAAGAGCACTATTCGTACGTTGTTTAATATGTTCACCGTACGAGGGATGCTCTTTTTTGGAGTTTTTAAGGGTCATAAGTTCCAAAAAACTGAATATTTCATAAAGATCATGTGTTATTTCCGCAATTTTGTAGAGTCATGAACATTATATAGTTAACAAAGCAGATTTAGGCTTGGAAAAATATATCAATTATGCTTTTTATTGAATTATGTAAGGCTTTGGAACACAAATTAACATTTCATCAATTATATGATACGTAATATTAACTAGGTTTGCTTAAAAAAAGAGAAAAATATATTTGTTTACAACTATTCGGATTAAAATTAATGAGATCATGAATTTGATTTAATTAGAGATATTAATGGGTCGAGTTGAGCCCAGGTCAAGGTGACCCTTGGCTCAACTTGATCTTTTTTTTAAAGAGTAACGTAAAAAATGACGTTATTTTTTAAGTAACAGTCGGAACGACCATGATAAGCTTAGGACCTTTTTAACATCTTTAGAGTTAATTGATACTTATTAAGTTTGAGCATATCTTTATTCTCTATTAATATGAATTCTATTAATTGACCCACTATTTTAAGTCAAATATTGGAGTTATGATTATAAAATTAATGAAAAATAAAGAAATAATATAATATTAGTTATTATGTAAAAATAATGTTCATTAAAAATATAACAATAGTTAACATAATAATTTTAAAATACTTAAAGTGACATTTGTTGACTTTTATACGATATTAACAATTTTTATTTAATTATTTCACCAAATTTTCTTTGAATAGTAAAATAAGTGGGAATAATCAGGGATGATAATAGATCGGGCCTTTGTGAAGCTTGACTTGGCTTGGCCTGACCCAAAGTTTGTTAAATTAAAAAATACAAAAATAACATTATTTTTAGTTAAATGAGATTAAAAAAAGTCAAAATGACATCTTTCTTAACAAAATAATGATGTTTCACTTATAAGAATCGGGTCTCGAGTTGAACCTCATTTTACTTATAAAGATCGAGCCTTGGGTCAGATTTGAGCAGAAAATTAAGCACAAAGTCCTATCAACCTAAACCGAACCAAACTAGGTCGTCTAGTGACAAATATCGATTTTAAGTTTTATCATTATTAACAAAATAAAAAAGAAGTACAAATCGTATGAAGCTAACCGAATAAGAAATAAGAAATTACTGGATTCCAATTAAACAATCATGATTTGATGGCACGTACCAAAAGATGTATACTAGAAAAAGTGAATTACAAATAAAAGCAGAATATCCCTAACCTTTACAACTTAGTGGGCATGCCTTGGAGCGATCTTGAATCTGTGACATGTGGACTCTTTGACTTTAACTCTTGTAAAAGTGATGAAATTGGACCATAAATTGAAAATTATAGGTTTGTCAAAGTATTTATACGTTAAAAAAGTAAAGAGAAAGAGAAAAGGTACTTGTCGTTTGCTTTACATACTCCCTAAAGTGTGATTTAGTTGGCAAAAGTTAATATTAATATTCAAAAAATACCGAAAGTTAAACCTATAAAATAAAATATTTAAAGTTTATAAGTTGAATAGGTATTGAACTTTTATAAGATTAATTAAAAATTAAATAATTTGAATTATAATTAAAAGAGAATATCGTCAACTATTAAAAATTTTGAAGTTTATTAAAAATAAATTTTAATTATTTTATTTTAATTTATAAACATTAATTAGTTTATAAATATTAACTAATTAATTAATAAATCGGTCTGCTTTTAATAATAAAAGTTATTAAAGTATCAAATTAAAAAATTTTAAATTAAGCTGAAAAGTTAACTAATTCAAAATGTTTACAATTGAATAGATTGAATCAGTTTAGTTTTTTAATCATCGATAAATATACAATTTTATACCGTCACTATTTGATTTATGTCTTGAATTTCTTTTTTTTTTAAATATATGTTTCTAATCTTTTGATAGTCCACGTTTCAAGGCTCAGTTGGGGAAGCAGTGACGATTGATAACCTGCTGAAATGATAAGTACTTATTCTCAATAAGTACTTATCTGTTTGTGGATGATATTTTGGTAACTGCTGAAATGTGAAAATAGGTGTTTGGCAAGTGCGGTTGCGGTTGCTGAAAAGAGATAAAATGACTAAAAAACCCATTGATTTAATAAACTATTAATTG
>JAOQMS010000180.1:54420870-54431970 GCA_027563885.1 Erythroxylum longipes
CCTTAAAATTATTATAAAGTTATAATTATTTAAATAAACATATAATAAAAATATTGAAATATTGTTTAAATAACAAATTAAAAATTAAAAAAATTAAATAATGAAATAATGAAAAAAGAAAAAAAAGGTAGAGAGAAAATTTGAAAAAAATGGAATAGTAATAGAAAATTTGGAGGGGCACTGTAGCATTCTTCCAAAATGGAGAAGAAAATAGAGGTAGGTTGGAGTCAAATTCTCCTCCAAAATAGTGTTTCTCTTCTATTTTAGAGGTGGGTTGGAGATGCCCTAACTTAACCACCAAAAACAGAAGTAAGATAACATTTAGCTCCAGACTTGGTTGAGTTTATTCCCGTTTGATCTAAGATTAACAAGCTAGGTTTAAATTAACCGGGCCAAGACTTGACATAAATATTTAAATTAATCGGGCTAAGACTTGACATAAATAAACAAAATGACTTCGTAGTGCAAAAACGATGTCATTTTTATATTTTTAATAAAAAACCCTAAGTCCTAGTATCAATGATTTGGTAGGTTCGGCTTAGTTCAACCAATTGTCATCCTTATTAAAAAGATATCGGCCTAATTTTTTAAGTTGGAGTAATCCACATATAATTAAATTTGTTTCAATTTATTAATTTTAAGTCAATTTTAATAATTTGTTACAATTAACCAAGTATAAATTTAATTGAGTTTGAATATTTATAGTTAAAGATGAATTTAGTTAAATTATAATGATTAGTCAATATTAAATTAAATTTGAACTAATTTATCATCATTACATCTTACTATAAAAAAATGGGCAACAAACAACTCTCTACATCATATGTTATAATCACTTCATATATTTCACCTTTAAATCTAATTACTCATCGTTAATTTTTTAGGTTTGAGTAACCCACATTCAATTAAATTTTGTTACCATGCGTAGATTACCTGTTCTATTTTTATTGTTCCAATTTATCTCATTCACATATTTATATGAGTATCACATAAATATGTAGGTGAGATGGATTAGAACAGTGTCAGAATAGCAAAAGTGGAATAGGTGATCGCATCTCTTTTGTTACCAATTTATTGTGTATATTGGTATCACTTCATATCAATATTTGTTTCACCTTGACATCTAATTAGTTATAGCTAATTTTTTAAGCTGGCGTAATTTGCATTCAATCAAATTTGTTTCAATTTGTTAATTATGAGTTGATTTTAATAATTTATTATAATTAATCAAATATTAAAATATTGTCAAATATAAATTTAATTGAGTTTGAATATTTAAAATCAAATTTACAAATTAAATTTGATTCGAAATAATTTATCATTATTAAATCTTACAATAAGAAATGGGCAACAACCATCTAAATCATATGTTATAATCACTTCATTTTAAATCTAATTAATCAGACTTAATTTTTTTTAATTTGTGTAACCTAAATTCAATTAAATTGTGTGACCAATTTAATGTATATATTTGTATCACTTCATATTGGTGTACTATTTCACTTTAAAATCTAGTGAGTCATGCCTAATTTTTTAAGTTTGAGTATTCAAATTTAATTCAATTTGTTAATTTTGAGTTAATTTTAACAATTTGTTATAACTAAACAAATATAAAAATGAATTTACCATAAAATTAATTAAATTTAAATATTTACAATCAAACTTGAATTCAATTAAATTATAATGATTCATTAATACTAAATAACATCCAAATTGATTTATCATTCTTACATCTTACTAAAAAATGGACATCTACCACTTAAATCATACGTTATGAAACAATGTCGCAAGACATATTTTTTAATGAAAAATGCAAAAGGCCGTGTGTTCAATTTAGACTGAAAATTACATACTCGACCCACGAGGGAGGGTGCTGTGGAGTAGCCCCGAGTCTTTCATCCGTAGCCAAATTCTGTCTTTTTTTTGGGTTATACGTTAAGTATCTGGCTTTGTCGAACTAATTCTAAGCGCTTAAGACCCTACTTTTAGAGTCTTAGAGAAGATAAATTTGAAACTTCAAAATCTCTCAGGTTCTTACGTAGCTTGTACTCTTCTGCGCACAAGGAATCGTTACATACTCATTGGTCGGTTGCTGATTGATCACTGGTTTTTGCTCAACATCAAGTTCCCATCAGCCACATGTTTTCAATAGTTTCAACTCTCACACTGTCACTGAAAGTGAGATGTCTGTAATTGATCCAATCAAGAAGTTTTCCTAGGGAGTTAGAAGATCATCAACAGAGAAAATTTTCCCTCTCTCCCTCCTTTGGCGACTCAAACTCAAGATTGCTACAAATGAGAAACTTAAGCGAGGAATTGAAACCATTAGGCCACTCCTACTCATCCTTAGCCAAAATTTTGATTTTGAATCTTGAGAATAAAGTCGCTTTAAAACTTGTAGTAGAGAATTTTACCGCCCAAAAAGGTCTTGTTCGACTCAAATTTGGACTAGTCAGTTGCTCAATAGAGCGAAATATAAGGTGATTTAACCAAAAAAAATACATACTCGAAACGACAATAAAATGGCAAAAAGGGACCGAATGATCCTAGCTCATACGGTACGTGTACCTAGACTTTACTCACGGCAATGTGAGTTCGAATCTTAAGGAAGGTCCTCTCTCCAATTATGGGATTGAGGATCAAGTCTTCAAGGGCACATGCGAGTTGGCGGAAAGGAGTATGCTAGATATTGTGCAGGAGTGAGACCGTGTGGGATCAAGACCTAATATAGGTGATTGATCCTGATACCCAGCTTGTGCTAGCAGTATGCGTTGAGCATTCAACTCGTGCTTATCCCTCGATTTACCTCTTTAGATACGGCAAAGGGCAACTCCTTTGAAGTCCAAAATTAGGCTTATCAGCTAGTAGTGAATTAGTGGTAGCTAAAGAATTAGCCGGTGGGAATACCTGAGTTATAAAAAAAAAAAAAGGTAAAAAGGGATATGGGTGTATGAAATATTTTTGATACAGGTAAAAACTGAAAAAATAGAAGAGAGGACCTCATCCTTGTTCCGAAAGTAGAGGAAGTGGAATAGGTGACAGCAGTTAGTTACGGAACAAGTCTTTGTAGATACAGTAACTAGTAATCGAGTACTTGAAAACTTATTAAGAATGAAGAGCAACCACGTGGAGCTTGCGTATTATTTACGTAATCTCTAAATTTCCACGTCAGCACGTTCCTTCGTATTTGAACAGTCAACCTCATCATTCACTCCTAAAGATGGTAAGTTCAATTCATAATGCGAGTCTCTTCGTGTTCACGATAACTTGAGAGCTACGATAAGAAAAATTACTATTTATTTAAAAATTTAAAGAAAATATTAATTCAAAAATATATTAATATTAATTAAATTAAATTAGTCAAATCAATTTTTAATTTGCAATTAAATAATTATTTAAATTGAATTAAATTAAATCAAATTTAGACTATAAATTTCATAAAAATTTTTAATTTTAATTAATTGTAATAAATCAGTCAATCAATCATGAAAAATAATTTATGAAATTTAAAAATAGCAATTAATTATAAATAAAAATCAATTTAATTTAATCAATTTATGATTAAAATAAAGTATTTAAACATTTCCTTATAATTGATAAACCATAATAAATTAGTTATTCGAGTCTTAAGTTTAATTAAGATTGATTTAGATATTTAGAATTAATTATATTTGAACTTAAATTTTCTTAAAAAGCTTAAATTCGACTGTACTCATAATTAACCTTATACACTTAAAAGATAATAATAATGTATAAAAAGCAATCAATATTAGCTAAAACCAAAGCGTTAAACTTTCCTAACAACCATAACTGTGATTTGGCAATCAATTATTGGTGCAAGGGGGTCTAAATGGCTATGATTACATGCAACTTTTACTTTTCTATGGAGGAGCCTCTTCTTCTTGAGTCTGCTTTGGCACAGTCTGGACATGGTTAAAGTAAACCTTAAATACGTGTCCAAAACGAGGTAAAGTGAAACGTGTCGGCCTCATCTTTTAGAAATTTAGACCACCTCCTCTTTTCAACCCTCGATCTAAGGATGCTAATAAGTAGGGTTTAATTCGGGATTACTCAGTCTTTATCTATATCTATTTTTTATGCGTCAACTCATATCTATATTCATATTTATCAATTTTTACAATTTATTACCCATATTCAAATCCATTTGATTGTTTAAGTTTTTTATATTTATCGGGTTGTATAGCATATAAAAATATAACTTCTAAATAGAAAATATAAAGAGCAAATTTTTGCAAACGCTCCAAATCAAAATTAGTTTAATAATAATAAGTCAAAATTTCGATTTGTATGTCTTAAAAAACCATAAAATTGAAATAATAAAAATCATAATGTTTAGTACAAAGACAACATATATTTTTCATAATCAAGAACTGAAACAAAGATTGAAATATCTAAAGCTCCAAATTATCTTTGCGTGAACTCCACAACATTCAAAACTTTATCTCCATATCATTTGCATTATTATCATCTTATAAGAAAATAAAATATGATGAAAAAGGTGAGGACTGAGGAGTAAAGTAGGGATTTTAAAGCTGTTTCTTCTCATAAAATATTAATATTTTATTATATTTAACCGTAAATATCAAAAAACATAAAAATAGAGTTAATAAAAAACAGGTAAGATATGAGTATCCATCAGTTTAGGTTATCACTAGACCTATATCCAAATCTATACTCACTTTCATTTTTTAGCATCCATTTAAAATCCATTTTTTAGCCTTCATGTTCATTTTTTTGGGTCGAGTAGTGCAAATATTAATCGAGTTGAAAACCTACTGCCGTCCCCACTTCGATCAGATCTCTCATTTCGATTATAATATTTTTATCATATTCTATTAAATCTTATCTACACATTTACATGAATCACATATAAACATGTAAATGATATGCAATAAAATAGGGTTATAATAGAATAACTGAAACAAAGAATTTAATATGCCCAACGCCTTTATTTTCTCTTATTTGTTCTTAACAAAAATTCATCGTAAAAATAGATAAAATTTGCAATATAAAAATTGAATAAATTGTTAAATTATAATAATTTATGTATTTTAAAAATATTAATAAATTTAAAGTTTTTAAATTAAATTTTATAAGTATGATAATTAGTAGATTTATATTTTAAAATTATCTAATAAATTGATGATTTAAACTTAAATAATAAAATTCAATTAATAAATATTAATAAATATAATGCACTTTTATTTTAGTAGTTATGTTTAAAATTATTTTAATATATGAGGTTTTTTTCACTAAAGAGATAAGATAAAAGTTACTTTAAAAATTTATATCCAGATTTAAATAATAAAGTCAAGCTAATTAATATTAAAAATTACATTAATGTAGTAATTTAAATTTTAATAATAAAATTAAACATACATACTTTAAATACTTAAGTCTTCACAAAAGGGATGAATTTAATAGATATTTTTTAAAAATTATTCAATAATCAGTCCTTAAATAATAAAGTCGAAATGAATAAATTTTAACATATTTTTATTTTTAAATAAAAATTTTTATTTAATAATAAAATATAATTATTTGGGACCTCCACCGTCAATTAGTCCACCGAAGGAGCCAAGATAAGAGACACTATTACTGCTTCGGACAACTTCCCACTACATCATGCTGCTCTAGCCTCTAGTTCTCTATCTCTCTCTCCACTTCCTATCCCAATTTCCTCATCAATTCATCTAAGTTTGATCTTTGTTCTTCAATTGCTCTTGAATTTCTCAATCTCTTTTTTCATTGATCATAACGAACACATCTTTAGTTGCTTGCGAAATTTGCCGAAAATGGAAACAACCCGCAAATTCTCACTCTATCTGCTCTCTCTTGTGATGATGATGTTCCTACACGCCTCCTCCGCCGCTGTGTCCGCTTCATTGCCGACGAACTCAAGAGTGTTATACCAGATCGCATGCACAATGTGCTCAACTTGCTGCAACCCAGCTCCTGCAACACCTCCACCGTCACCGCCACCACCGCCGGTACCTTCTTCACCACCACCTTCGCCGCCATCCACCTCCACGTCGAACTGCCCACCACCCCCGTCCCCACCAAGATCAGGCGGCGGTTCTTATTACTACTATCCCCCACCGCCGGCTCCACCCTCCCCCACTTACAGCTACTACTCACCGCCACCGCCAAAAGGAGGATTCAACTACTACCCTCCACCTCTGATGTACAAAAACTACCCTACACCACCACCACCTAACCCTATTGTCCCTTACTTTCCGTTCTACTATAACAGCCCACCACCTCCGTCTAGTGGGTCCATAAAGTTGACGACTTCTCTTGGTTATTATTTCACTGCTTTCTGGTTGTTTTATCAGTTTCTTTGTCTTGACAGAAATTACCGATGAAACTGAAAGGAGGATGAATAATAAGGCAGATTGTCAGATCGGGGGAGAGTTTACAGCTGAGGAAAAGATCGAGTCTTTGGAGCAAAACTTGATTTATCTTCAAAGAAGACGAAGAAAATGAACTTCTGCGACGATAAAAATGGCGTCTTTTAGCTCATTTTTTGAGCTTGTGCATCAGAAGACAATAGTGAAGTGAAGTGCTCATTTCCTTCCACACACAGACACTGAACTTTTGTTTCTCTCTTGCTGTAGATTTGATTACCGACAATTTGTACTCTTATCTTTGTTCTTCTTTTGTTTCATGAAAACTAATGACTTAATAAATCATTTATGTTTATGATCATCCCAATTCATATATATTATATATATATAGTTTTCGATAGGATTTGATTGGAATCTTCTGTTCTTTTCAAGAGAAATCAAGATTATTACTAGGCACAGATGATGACGTTTATTTTAATAAGTTTGTGATTTATTTTTTATTTTTTATTTTTATCAAATTGGTTGTTTAGTATATATTTGAAAATATTATATATACTCAAGAATTTATTTGGAATATATTTAAGCATTATAAAATTGATATTTTTATGGTTTCTTATAAAAATATATAATTGCTTATTGATTTTATTAGGTATATTTGGTGAGTTTTTTTAATTTTAATTTAGTGATGTATTTATTTTTTGCCCTCTCGTATAAATGTCGTATAAATATATAGATAAGATAAGTTTAAACATGATTAAAATAGTAAAAGTAGAACCGATGATCTGTCGTACCTGGAACCTTTACGGTTGTCAAATTAGTGAAAGGAAGGTCACCTTTATACTTATTTTTATGAAATAAATAAAATAAATTTTTGTAAATTTTATTTTTACCAATTAAAAAAACTCTTTTGAAAAGAGAAAAGATTGTACCTTTTTTAGCCCTTTCTCTTTATTTTTTAAATATATTTTTTAATTAGTGGGTTTTAATTAAAGTAAAAAAAATTTAGTATTACTTTTGTTCTAAAAATATTACTTTCAAGCTAAAGGAGAGAAAAAGGAATAGCAGATAAAGATACACATATAAGGTTGTGAGCGGTAGGGGATCAGGTACCTGATGGTGCTTTCTTGAGTAGATTATTCTATTCCATCAGGTCCGTTTGTCGAGTCAGAATGATCTGGAAGGCGTAAGCGTCTGATTTCCACTGTTCTGACACTAGATTGAGTGGTTGCAAGTGTGTAAACGTACTTTAGTTTAGTGAAACGTTGACCACCGGATTTCATCTCTCTTTCTTGGAGAATGTGTCCATGTGGCCACTATCAAAGTCCCACTTTTCTCCTTTTTTAAAGGTTTTAGAATTTTGTACCTTGAAAACCTTATTGGTTTAAGTGTTTATATTTTGATTCATATTTAAATTTTTTAATATATTAATGGTTTTTAAAAACATTTTATTAAATAGAAACATACCCTTTTATTATTTTATTTTAAAAAGAAAATTATATATTTTCTTTTTATTATATTTTTAAATGATTTATTTTTTTTTCTATACAAATTTTTTAATATGAGTTTTTGACACGAATTATCATCAACAACCAGTTGAAATCTTACTTAAATGCGAAATTTGAAAAGGTCAGATAATATATAATTTTGCTCTTATTAACAGAGAGTTGTTCAATATAAATTAGTATGTGTAGTTTTTAAATTTTCCTAATAAATAAAATGAAAGAAGATTAATATGAAATTTATTGAAAATTAAATTTAAAAAATTGTAGAAGCCATGAACATCCTCATCTAATTGAAAAGGTTTCTATAAGTTTTTTTTTATAACATCTAACACTAACTAAGATGCTTAAGATGGTATTAATTAAAAAGTGCCCAAGTGGTCGAGTTAGTAAAGTAGAAGTTATAGTGCTAAAAGGTCATGTATTCAAATCCTCCTATTTATGCTTTTTCGGTTGACCTTTCGTACATGGATTGTCTAGTACGGAGTACCTAGTTGGCCTGATTTGCAGGATATTACGTCAATCCGAAAATTTACTTAAATAATAGCAATTGTGAGTTCTTCCGTTAAAAAAAAAGTTACATTTATAAAATAAAAATAAAAATGTTTTAATTTAATTGGGCTAAAATGTAAAATTTGGGAAAGTGTTAAATCTACAGTCTACTAAAATTGTTAGTAAAACAAAAAGATTGGCAATGAATAAAGTTTTAGCTCTTTCTTTCTTTCTTTTTTATTTTCCTTTCCAATATGTGAAATGGGACAAAGGAAATACAGGGGGGAAAAAAATAGCTGGATGGCATGTATAATACTAATAATGCGGTGGTTGGTTGGTCGGATCCACATCCACACAACATAAGAGTGCAAAATTGGAATCACATGGTGCAATGTCGGCTGCTATCAGCTTACTTAGATTAGGTAAGTACCAATCTGTTTTTGAGATTGGGTAGGTTACCAACCTTGCAAGCGTTGCGAGGGTCGAATCCAATGTCCGAGTTTCGAATAGTATCTCGATTTGATTTAGAGACGGTAATGAACTGGGTCGGATCCATTCAGGCTTGAGCTCAATTCAATAATTGATGCTTGGACTTAGTCTAATGTCTAAAGTTCGAATTTTATTTCATTTTGATTAGGCATATTCAGGTTAGAATGAGTCGGGTCTACTCATACTCGAATTCAAGTCTAGTCCAGACTCGAACTCAAGTCTAGTCCGGATCTTAATTGGGCTTAAAGAATGATCGATCTTAACAATCCAAAACTTTGCTGGACCAATAAGGATCAAAATTCTTTATTTTTTTTAAATTTAAAATAAAATAATATTATTTTATTTATGTGTGTCGGACTTCGTTAAGAGAAAAGGTAATAAAAGATATGTGGCATAATCTTATATACTACGAAGTTATTAGATAAATAGTTATATTCCTTCTTAATTTAATTGTTAGAAACTTAGTATAAATTAAAATTTTAACATTTGATTTTATAAACTATATAAATTAATCAATTAGTATGATTAAATTATAAACTCTTTCGTATTTAATTGAGAATTAAAGAAATTATTCTATTTATATATTAAATAGTGGAATAAAACCACAAATTTTGGGGTACATAACTCAATTGAAAAGGCATTACATCATATATCGCTATTTAATTTAAAAGTGTATAACAGAATATTCCTACTTCAATTGTTAATAGACATTACAATATTTAAGATTTCTACTCCGTTTGGTAACTTATAAATAACATGTAATTAGAAAAAAAGAGTTATTTACAAAGTAAATCCTAAACTTTGAGCAATTTTGCAATTACAACTCGAACTTTAAAAAAGTGACAATTAAATGCTTAATTTTTTTCAATTTTAATTTGACGTTAGTGTCCTCATCAAGTTTGTTGACGTGACTTGTCATGTGTTTCAGAAATCCTAATTAATAATATACATCAGCCAAAATTAATACAGCTAACGACGATTAGCGAAATGTTGTCGTTTAATCATGTAATTAACAAGATTTCGTTATTAAAAAATGACTTAGTTTAATCCCTAAATCAGCTTACGTAACTTTGACACCCTTATCCTTTATTTTTCAGTTTGTTCTCTCAACACCGTTACTTTTCATTTTGAGATGTGAGACTGATGCTGAGCTTTAATTATTGTGTTTTACAAGTTAGATTCTATTTATTTATTTAATTATTGTGTTTACTTTTATTATGACTACAAGGACATTTTTATCCTTGTTATTAGGTTTTGGGTTATCATAACTCATATAAATACTTTTTTAATGTATTGTTGAAGAACCTTTTGTCGATCTTCAATTAAAATACTAAATTTCTCTTAAGGTTTTCGTCTACCTTTTGAGTTCTTTGTAGATCTTGGATTAAATTTGCGTTTCTGCACTTTTGGATTAGAATATTGCGTTTCCGCGATGCATTAGGTGATATCAGAGCCTTAAAAACCCAAGGTTTGTTTGTTTGACAATGGCCAACACCAACGACGACGTTCGTGGGTTTCTTCAAGTTTGGGAGTCAATTCACAATATAGAATGGTAGCTGGCGTTAATTCAGGACCAATTGCAAGCGTTGCTGTGAGGAGACAACACATGAGAATTGAGGAACCAGTTGTTAGGGAGGTAACCCTACGAGGCATCCTTAGATTCAAAATCTCGTATTATGGAATCATGAAAATAGTTCTAGTGATGAGGAAGAAATCATCTAGCCAAAAAGTGAGAGTTTTCATAGTTTGGTAACGTTTTATAGGAGGTTTATTAAGAATTTTTGCAACATCCCACTACCACATGATACATACCCAAACATTCAAGCATATTCAAGGACATATCCTATGATAATGGCATGTTAGAGCAAAACCAAAACCAAATTATACATGACATCATCTAACATAATCGAAAGTCACTAAATTTTAAAATCATTCATTGCATTAATCCAAACAACTTTACACTATTTCCTTTAGACAAATATTTACAGAACCTCTTATAGGTTCTAACAAAAACAACAAAATACAAGACACGATACTCCTAGAGTTAGCTAACAGACCTCTGATCTATAACAAAATCCAAAGGGTCCTTTAGTCCTGTCTGAACTAAGTCTCCTGTCTCGTACCTGAAAAATCACGTTGAAATTTCTATTAGTTTTGCGAACTCAATGAGTGAATCATCATTGATGATTTCACCGGATTACAAACACATACCACATATTTCACATATATTCATTTAGATCATGTATACACGC
>JAOQMS010000180.1:54432070-54445942 GCA_027563885.1 Erythroxylum longipes
TCCACTTAATCAAGTAACAATCAGGTTGGTAAGTTTGAATTCGATGAGAGATCAAAACAGGGTTCTGAAAGCAAAGGTTACTAAGAGGAAACAATTCGGAAAGCATTCGGTGATTAACCAAAAGCTTCTCTCCCTTCTCCATAAACACACGTGGAAACATATAACGTGTGTCCCTTACAAGTGAGCCACATGGCTACATGCAAGGCTTCCAAATGTTACTATTTCATTGGTCCACAATTTAGTACAAAAATACCCCAAAATTTTAAAAATTCTCAAAAAAATCACAAAGATATGAAATAATCAAATTATTCTCCAAATAAATCTTCAACTTAAATAATTCACAATTCACAATTTAATAACATTTTTAAACAATCAATTATACCTAGAAAATGTTAATGAATGCATGTACATTATGAATGTGCAAAATGAATGTGTATGTCACAATTAACTTATGCATGATGTTTTTTTTAATTCCAAACAAATTTCTCATAATTTACTATTCTAGCCTTAACATGGGTATCGGGATGTTAAATTTCAGTAGCATTGTAGCTCTTATTACAGACTATTTGAAGAAAGGGAAGTTTAGATAGGAAGAAAAGCAAGAACAAAGCTTCGCCCTTGTCAAGGAGAAACTATGTACAATATCGGTCCTAGCCTTTCCAAAATTTGAAAGTTAGTTGAAGTGGAGTGTGATGCGAGTGGGATAGGTATCGGGGCAATATTATCCCAAGAGAAAGGCCTGTGACATACTTCAGTGAGAAACTAAGCGAGGCAAGGCAAAAATGAGCTACCTGTGATAAGGAGTTCTACGCCATTGTGAGGGATTTAAAGACATGGGAGCACTACTTAATTGGAAATGAGTTTATTCTTTATACCGATCACCAACCATTGAAGTATTTGGGAAGTCAGAAGCAGTTGAAGACCAAGATACATGCCAGATGGTCAGCTTATATTGACAAGTTCCCCTACAAACTCATCCATAAAGCTAGGAGAAACAATGTAGTAGCAGACGCGTTGAGTTGACGAGTAACCATGATCAAAACGCTAACAAATGAGATTGAAGGTTTCGAATACTTGAAAGACTTATATGCTGATGATGAAGACTTCAAAGGAATATGGAAAACTTGTCAAGGAGAGAAGTCGTATAAAGACTACCACATTCATGATGGGTTCCTTATGAGAGGTAACCAACTATGCCTCCTGCGGACATCAATGAGGGAGAAGGTAATTAGAGACTTACACGGAGGAGGGTTAGTTGGACACTTAGGTAGAGAAAAAACACTTGAGGAGGTACGTAAAAGGTATTTTTGGCCTAAACTGAGAAGAGATGCTGTTTCTATTGTTTCTAGGTGCCCAATTTGCCAAACTTATAAAAGTCATGCATCAAACTTGGGTTTATACTTGCCATTACCTGTACCTGACAATATTTGAGAAGACCTTTCCATAGACTTTGTACTGGGTTTACCAAGAACGCAAAGAGGCATAAATTTAGTTTTCATGGTGGTGGACAGATTCTCTAAGATGGAACACTTTTTATCATGTAAGAAGACAGCAGATGCGACAACCATTGCTTAATTTTTCTTCCGAAAGGTGGCGAGGCTTCATGGGGTTTTAAAATCAATTACCTCTAATAGAGATACTAAGTTTCTGAGTCATTTCTGGGGAACTTTGTGGGGTATGTTTAATTCATCCTTGAAGTATAGTAGCACAACTCACCCACAGACCAATGGACAAACTGAAGTGGTGAATAAAACTTTGGGTAATTTAGTGCTATGTATTTGTCGTGATAAGCCGAAGAATTGGGATTTTCTTATCACACGAGTTGAATTTGCCTACAACATTGCTATTCATAACTCTACGGTCGATCTCCATTCTCTGTGGTTTACACTAAGGTACCAAATCATGCACTGGACCATATTCAGTTACCTAAAAATGTGAACATCCATGCGAGTGCAGCCAAGTTTACTAAAGGAATCCAAGAAATACAAGTTGAGGTTAAGGAACGACTTGAAAAAGCTAATGTGAAGTATAAGGCTAATGTGAACCTACATGGAAAGAATCAAGTGTTTGAGGTGGGAGATGAAGTATTGGTGTTTATGAACAAAAAGCGGATTACTAAACATCACCACAAATTGAAGGCCGGTCCATTCAAGATTGTGAAGAAAATTAATGACAATACATATGTCATTTAGCTACCTTCGTAGATGGGTAACATCAATCCAACCTTTAATGTTACGGATATTTACCCCTACTTACCAGACTGCAAGTTAAGTTATCCAGAGCATAACTCAAGGTCAAGTTCTTTACAAGTAGATGGGACTAATGTGGAGCTTTAATTATTGTATTTTACAAGTTAGGTTCTATTTATTTATTTAATTATTGTGTTTTACCTATATTATGACTACAAGGACGTTTTTATCCTTGTTAATAAGTTTTAGGTCATTATAACTCATATAAATACTTCTTTATTATATTGCGGAAGAACCTTTTGTCGCTTTCAATCAAAATATTCTATTTCTCTTAAAGTTTTCGTCTGCCTTTTGAGTTCTTTGTAGGTCTTGGATTAGATCTCCGTTTTCTGTACTTTTGAATTAGAGTACTGCATTTTCACGCTGCATCAGAGACTAGCTTGGGTTGTCAATAGAACAAACTGAAAACAAAGAGCTGAGGGTGTTAGGAGAAAAAACAGAAAACAAACGTTGAAGGATTTGAGAGAACAAATTGAATACAAAGGGAACAAATTGAAAAGTGTGAGAACGTCAAAATTGTGTAAATTAATTTAAGGATTAAACTGCGTTATTTTTTAAGAACAATATCATTTTAGTTATACAATTAAACGATGTCGTCTCATTAATCTTTGTTAGTTATATTAGTTTTAATTGACGTATATTATTAATTAAGGTTTCTGAAGCACGTGCTAAGCTAATTCAGCAAAACTTAACTGAGATGCTAACGTCAAGCTATAATTAAAAAAATTGAAAATTTGAACATTTATTTGTTAAGTTTTGATATTTGGATTGTAAATTTTAAAAATTTTATGTAATTAACCCAGATGAAAGAAAAAAAAAAGAGTAAAAGAGAAGGCATCAAGTAGTTAAAACTTAAAAGGGAATTTTACAGTTGGCAAGAAACCCTACTTAATTATTAAAATTTTCACAAATAATAAATTCAGTCTTTAATATTTTAAAATAATTAAATGTTTGAGGAAGTCTTATAAGTAATTTTCCTATAAATAAATTTAACATTTAATTATCTTGAAAATATATAAGACTAGACTAGTCTGTCCATTCTTTATGTTTTAATCTCTTTAAATAAAGGTAGCATATATTCCTTTACATGCATAAAAGAGCCTTTTTTCTTGTCCTAATCAAAGAAAGTAGAGTTACACTTGTTTTGTGGTCCCAAATGAGTTAACCCCTTTGGACAACCAAAACATCTGAATTGTTGTTACAATTTAAAATTAATAAATTAAATTTATTTTCATTAATTTTGAATTGAATTAAAATTTCAATTTTAATCAAAAAATTGATTTTTAACCAATCTTAAAAGGTTTAAATGCAAAATAATGTAGCATAGAGGATTGGAATGAACATAAGAGATTGGTAAAGAAACATTACATCAATGTTGAATTACTTGTAGTTAGGAAAAATAGAATCTAATCTTCAATTCTTTTGCTCTTCTTCTCTTCATCTTCTTCTTCTTCTCAATACAGTTAGCCCCACAAAACCTTATAAAGACATTATAAAATAGCTAACGACAATAAATAGACAAAAACGACCCTTCAACATTACACTTGAAATTGGTCAGATCAAAATACAAACCCTAAATCCCCAATTATTAACTACCACCGCCTTAAACCTCACACTTTCCCACCTACATACACTCCTACTAGACCACAAGATCCCCTAAGCATAAACCGACCCATAAGACAAAGCCATCAACAACACTGCCGCTTGTTCTTCTTCTCCAAGCTTTCGCCTTTGTCTCTCCACTGATGATCTCTGCATCAAAACCTCCTTCCCCAATGCCAATAGTCTCTGCTTTAACCCATCTCCCAGCTGCTTGTTGCTGTGATTATGATTGCTTGAACCATTGTTGTGACCTCCTTTTCTTGGTTTTTTGTCGTTTGATGTCCCTTTGTTTAGTCCCAAAACATCCCTTCTCTTCTTCCTGCTTCTGATACCACACGCGTTGCATAGTGACTGTCAATGAAATGAAAACGAAAACATTAGATCGAAGATCAAAACTTTTTTTCCGAAAAAGAAGCGAAATCATGATGAAAAGATTAACGAATGGTGGGGTGTGAAGATACCTTAGGCCCAGCTGGTCCTCCTCTCCAAAGAGGGGTCTTGGAAGTTCCACAATCAGCACAGGTTTTCTTCTGTTGGCTCTCAGCATCTGGTGATTTGCTACTGATATCTTCAGCCTCTGATCCCTGTAAAAATAAGATGAGACTCCTGGTTAACTAAAGCTGGAACTAAAGATCATGAATCAACTAATCAAAGCAACTAACTTTTAATCTAAAACTCACTCTGTCACTTGGATCCAGCATCTTTGGCCACTATACTGGAGATCTAAGACAAACCCGGTTGAGAGAGAGATCAGAGTTGAAATGGGTATTCAACAAAACGAATCAAAGTCGGCTAGTGAGATGCATCTGAATCAAACAGATCATTTCACTCAACAACGCTAGAGTCCGACTGAATGAGAGCAAAAAGAAACAAGAAAGAACAGAGATCTAACAGATTCGGCGGCGCAGAGATTAAAGATTGGAGAGATCAAGAATCGCTAACGGTGATTGAGACGATAGTGTGAAAGAAACCGACATGCACCACCAAGAGACAGAGAACCGGATAGAGAGAGAAAGCACTGTGCAAGTGTGATTTTAGAGAGAGAGAAAGAGAGACAGGATCACACGCACTTGAGCACGCAGGGGCGGATCTGAAAAAGGGCTTATAAATGGGACTCCAAACCCTAGCCCTGATGGAGGGTCCAAATGACCACAATGCCCTTGTGAACGAAACTATTTGACCCAATTGGCCTCCCCGCCAAAACCCACAATTTGTGGGATTTGCTGAAAATGAACAAAAAAAGGGGCGCCATTTTTGAGTTGGCCAAAAACAATCTTGTTTTACCAAAAAGCCTGAAAAGGGTCTGTTTTTTTGGCGGCACCAAGTTGGTTGTTTTGGCTCCAAGATGGGTTTTTTAGTTTGTGAGTGTTTTCTTGACTATTTTATTGTAGTTTGAAGTGATGACATTGTTGGGTTTTTGAAAGTTACCTCATTCACATAATGATTGGGGAGGTAGGTCAAGTCAAAACTTGGAGGGGTTGATGTCAATTTACATTCTTGCTTTTGGATAAGACTCAAATTTTGGAGAAGATGTAATAATTTGACATATTGGATTCAACCGATGTTAGTGTATATATAATTCCAATCCCTAATTTCAAATTCTTTCAAAGGTTTCATCATCAATTGAATCACTACAAAGGATAATACATACCAACAATTGAACGATGACAAATTAAGTAGTGCTTAATTTTAAAAAAAATAATTTAGTGTCAAAAATTTAAAAGTTTTGAACTTAATGACTAATATTTTATAATTTGTATAGATAAGAAAAAAAAAGTTTGTTTTTATTATGTATTTTATCTACTAAATATTATGTAAATGTCTATTTATTGGTCACTTTGGTAAAAATCAATTTCAATTTGATTTATGTAAAAATTTAAAAATTAGTTATCAAATTAAAATTTTTAATTTTTTAATGCTAAATTTAAAAAATATATATTTTTAAATTTGTTCTCTCTAAAATTGTGTTTAGATCACAAATTCATTCGTGAAAGTTGGCAATGGAGGATGATCTTTTCTGCACATATGGTCAACTTCTGTTTTTTTTTTTAAAAAACA
Source organism: Erythroxylum longipes (assembly GCA_027563885.1). NCBI lineage: Eukaryota > Viridiplantae > Streptophyta > Magnoliopsida > Malpighiales > Erythroxylaceae > Erythroxylum > Erythroxylum longipes. The sequence continues at coordinate 54,437,980 of JAOQMS010000180.1, forward strand.
AGGTGATGATAATTATATCACACAGCCTCAATTTGTCCACATGGGGTAGAGACAAAAGGTACAAAAAGATATTTCATTTGACAAGATTCAGAGAAGAGAAGGATTGTTTTGTAACTAAGTTAATTGAAATATGACAAAAGGTGCTATCTTGAGTGGTTTGATAGAGCTTTATGTGGTGGACAACACAAATCAGATAAATATGAGATAAAAAGGCACAAAGGTTAACAGCATGTTTCGAACAAGGTGAATTGAATTCACCTTTTTTGAACAAAAAAATAGTCATGAATTGAATTTACATGTGGGTTTAAAATTCACTCCCTTTGTAAATTCAATTCACCGTATAATTTACGTGGATTCAATTCCAAAGACTGTAACTCTTATTTTTTAACGTTGAAATCCAATAATACCCACGACTTCAACACAATAACCCTTCTTCCAACAACAGACAACTCTATTATTCTACCAACAGCAGACCCACACACTAGCAGATGATGCAACAGCAGCCTCCCTTTCGTCTACACAACAACACCTTTGCTTCTTTTTCCTATCTCTCAATTTTACTCTATCTATTGGAGGAATTATTTGACGCAATGAAATAATTAGGATTGAAAAGACATGTTCTCTTGGATGCAGTTGATTGATTTGTAGAGCATCCTAACTTTATTGGTGTGTTTTTTGCACGTCCAGTTGAATTACGTGTAGATTGGTTATCTAAGAAGATGAGTTGGTGTTAGGTTTTTATAGCTTGCTCTATTTAAGTGTGGAACTTTATGGATGATGTAACTTGCTCTATGCAAGTATGAATGTTTTTTATTTAGTTTTTTGATGTAACGATCTTATGTTTCCTTATCATAGGAAGAAATGTTAAACTTGTTATGATATTATATGCAATTTAGAGTGAAATTTCAAAATTTGATAGTGCCTTGTAGTAGTCAACACAAAAGAACTACTGCTCATTCATGCATTTTTAAGCTTCTAAATTATAATAATTTTCCATTATCATCATAGCTCGGTCTAGTCTAATGTCATTTGCAATCAATTTTTTCTTTTCATTTTAATAACGAATTTTTTATGATTTTACTTATAATGAAATTGATGTTTATCAGTTGCTCTATGTAAGTGTGAAAGTTTATTAGTTAATAAGATTATTTTTTAGTCAGGGGTAAATGTGTCATATGAAATAATTGAATTCAATTCTAATATTACTGGGTTTGTTCCAAACAGTATAAATTGAATTCAATTCATTCTCATTAATGTAACTGAATTCAATCCGTTAATGAATTCAATTCGAAAGTTTCTAAACACTCCGTAAAACTGATCTTCAGAGATGGTTCAATCAGTAGAGTAGAGTGGTCAAAAAATTTGTAATCTACATAAAATTTTAAAATAATGATTAATCGACAATAGACATGTATTAAAAATTTACAAATATTACTATCAAATTTGTCATCTAATTATGAATTATTGTCTTGGCAATCGATTTATTTAAAACACTTAATTTTGTAAACTATTATGTCTTTTTTTGATGATTTAGTTAACACACTTGAATAATAATAATAATAATAATAATAATAATAATAATAATAATAATAATAATAATAATAATAATAATGGATATATAAAAATCAATCTTTTGGATAGAAATAAATAGTGAATTTGATATAATAAGTAGACAGAAATTCTTCATGACATATTTTATATGAGTCTATTAAAAACATATTTTTTAATCGAAGGAATTCACAATTGCTATCTTTTGGATGCGTACTGAGTAAATTTTCAAATTGACGCAATAATTACAAATTACGCCAACCAAGTACTCCATACTAAAATAGGCTCGATCGAGAGAGTGTAAGTAGAAAAATTCGAACACAAGACCTTTTGGTCTCATATCTCTCACTTCACTAACTCGACTATCCTTTATAGGGCAAAAAATAATCTTTTTATTGGTTAAAGATAAGAGTGCATATTATAGTATTGAATTTTTTAAATCCTATGAAGATGACAAAATTCACTAGATATTGACAGAAAGAAAGTGAGAGCTCAGGAGAGACCCTACTCTTAATTGACTTCTCCTCACGAGACCTGGCAATGCAAGTACAAGGACCACCTAACATAAACATATCATATAATAAACATAAGCAAAAATCTCCAAGCTTTTCAACCAATAGATTTGGAAAGATTTGACAGTAGTTCAAGTTTAACTGAAAGAGAAGCTTTTGAAAGCTCTGCAATTTTCTTAAATGTGTGTGCATTAATGGGGTTATTGCCCTTTTTTTGGTTGTTAATGTCACTTTCCTTTCAACCCATATTCAACTTCTATAACAATAAATTGAGGCTGGACATGCTCGAGAATTGAGCCCTCTTCTCAGGCGAAAAGCTGAGAGTAGAGGTGTGCATTTATGCCCAACATATCCATCCTGTACTCAAACTCCACTTTTAAATCACACGAATGTCCCATTTAAAACTTTCTAACAAAATGAGTACGTATGAGGACAAATTTGAAGCTTCACCAGTTCATCAGTTTCAAAAACATAGAAACTTCTGCACTTCAATCAATAAATGCAGAAAAACAAAATATGTGCCGCATCAAGTTTACTGAAGTGGGTGGTCCAGTAACAAGGGAGATGCTTAGATTAAGCCAACTTGAATGGTTAACAAGTTCTTGTTCGTGTTCTTAATTCTGAACAAGTCATCAAATTGGTTGATATGCTCGCGGTAATACCCCAACCACTAAATGAAGTGAATAGAACATGAAACAAGTGTTGAGAGTCAAGGCATGCGTTTATATCCCACATATCCACCCTGTACTCAACCCCATTTTAAATGATATGAATGTTCCATTTTAAAGAACTTTGTGTCACTGCAAGACATTTTTTCTTATATTACCAAGAAACAAATGTGTTTATGAGGAGAAATTTGAAGCTTCACCAGTTCATCAGTCTCAATAACATGGACACTTCTGCATCTCAATCAATAAATGCAGAAAAACAAAGTATGTGAAGCAGCAAGTTTACAAAAGTAAGTGGTCCACTAACAATGGAGGTCGTTGGATTAAGCCAATTTGAATGGTTCATGGTCTGAACAAGTTCCATTTCACGTTCTTATCTTGAACAAGTCATCAAATAGGTTAATGTGCTCTGACCTTATCTCTTAGTGACATGTATGCCCATAGCAATACCCCAACCACTAAATTAAAGTGGTCGAACTTGAAACAAAAAGGGGTTATTGTTGGTTATTAGTATGTACCTGTTCTGATTTTACCATACTGGCAAATCCTCGCCTATCTGGCAAGTCTGCAAGCAACATTAAACTAGTTTATGGAATAAAGAAGTGAAGAGATAACTAAAGGTGACCAAACCGTGGACATACACCAATAATATATATATATATATATATTCTCAGGTACCATGTTAATCAAACGGTATCCACAATCATTCCACAGGATCCACATATAAATTGGGGAGAAAAGAAAACATGAACTCAAACTCCCCTGAAATACACCAGGGAGACAAAATTCGTGGGTATAGTCTTGTTCATGCAAATGATGATATCACAAAATACCAACTCTTAAACTATTGGCACAACTTAAGACTCCAAAAGATGTAAAGCACTTCGACGCTGCACACATTTAAGCATGCACCAGTATAATTACTTGGTGATTCAAGCAACCGGCCTGCTCACTCAACCATTCTTGGCCAGTAACCTGTCTCCTCGGCATCGTCGTCCTTATTTGGAGAGTTTAGTATAGAACAACAGCCAAGGCAACTTTTCAACCACCACAGACACTAGACCAGACTATGACCAGACGCAGGGTGCCATTGACCAGACTCACTTGACACCAAAATATTATCAGCACCATCATGAACTGTTGTCTCAAAAGAATATATCCCACCCTGCAAGTTTTGTGAATCATATAAACATCCCAGCCTCTAGATGGAATAAGCAGCTAGTCATATTAGAAGAGCATAATGTGAGCAGCTAGTTGTAAAAAATTAAGCTACATATCTAATAGCCTGTTATCACATTACATCTCATATCAAGTTGAATTTTTACCTTTAGCTAAAGTTGAATCCACCAGATGGGACCGGAAGCTGGTTCCCACCAAACTGAAACCCCTGCTGGGAAGCATCGCCAGGGGGTAAAGTCTCTTCATCCTCTTCTAACCAATATGTTTCAAGAATCTTAACTGCCTTCTCATAAATTTCGTTGTTGTCATGACTTTGCAAGTTTTCAATCTTTTCCAATCCTTCCGCATCATCTATCATCTGGGCATAGAAATTAACATCTCCACTGTTTCCCAAGTTCTTTTCAGCTTCCCCAACTTTCAAAATGTTCTCTAATCCCTCAAGACACACCGTGACAATCCTTGGATCAGGGCATACAAGGAGATCACACAATGGTTTTATACACCCCTCACTTACCAAATACCTAACAATCATGAAATCATGGGTCAATCAACTCTGTAACAAAGAACTGTTGGAGTAAAATAAGAGGAACTGTATTAACTTACTTGATTTGCTCATTGGTACCACCGGAAGTAGCATTGGAAGTTGCCCAAGCAGCTTCTTTCTTTATGTCAAACTCAGCATTTTGAAGCAAATTAATGAGAGGACCAATGAGACCGGCCTCAATTACAGCCTAGATTTTGTTTTTTATTAACCAAAAAGATTGTTAGCACAGACACAAGTGTACCTCTTGTGCAACAAGACTGTTACCAAAAGGGTAACATGCAAATCAAATAATATGGAAACTTTCCCACAAGTTATTCATCTGCTTCTCAATCCACTGGATCAATTAGAATGGACAATAATTCCAAGGAGATAATCACATTTCTTGTATGCTAACCTGAATCTGTTCCCTGTTTCCAGCTGTAATGTTTGAGATGGTCCAGCAAGCTTCTTTCTTGATGCTCTTTTTGTGATTGTGAGTTAATAGGCTCAGCAGGCTAGGAAGTGCACCAGTACTAATTATGCACTGTCAAGGCAACCAACAGGAGTTATTAGCCATACTTTGAGTAACGAAAAGTGTGAAATTTAGTAAAAAAAATTCCTAATTAAGTCGCTACCAACCCTAATAAAAAGGAGAGGGATATAAAATAACTGAGGAACAGATATGTAACAGGAAGAAGAAGGCAAGGGGAAATTTGTTTGTTGGAAGAATTAAAGGGACAATTTGTTTGGTGTAGAGTTTCCAGTATATTCCCTAGGTTCTTAACTTACTAAGTATATTAGAAAACCACGGAAAAGGATGCATGACAGAAACCAAGTTATTCTGTGAGCTAACCAATCTTAAGCTTTTAAAGCACTGGTTCTCACACCATATATTCCCCAACAAACTTATTTACAACATCATTCTGCCACAATTGAACAATTAGCATTCAGAATAACCTGATGCTTAAGAAAAGATATCACAAAGGAAAAAATCTTCAATATCTTTGATAAGACGGTACCTGAGTCTGCATATCATCCCCAGTAACAATATTACCCACTGTCCGAAGTGCAGGAACAAGCACCGAAGGAGATGGATGTCTGAAGATATGCAGAATGATGTAGATAAGATTAGTTTTCATAGTCCACGACTAAAAGTAATGAAAATATTTAACTTAACAAGGCAATACTAACAAGAGGAGCTCAACAAGTCGAGGGCAGACACCAGCCTCAATTACAGCTTGTATTTTGTCATTTGTACCATCCGAAAGATAAGAGAGCGCCCAGCATGCATCTGTTAGCACTTCTTCATCACTTGAATGCACAAGCCGCGAAAGTGCTGGAAGTGCTGGCCTCACCTGCACACCAAATGTTGCTTGTTAAGAAAAAACCCAAGGTCCCAAAACATGCAAAATATCAGAAAATAACCTGCTCAAATGGAGGCTGTGGTTTGCCTCTGCAGAAGTTTGACAGTGTCCAAGTGGCATTCCGCAACATTGAAAGCTTTGCATGCTCATTTAGTTGTGCAAGCAGTGGAACGAGGGCTCCATGGCTGAGAACAAGATCACGACACTTGGGCGAGTCACCAGCAACATTCCCTAACGCCCACACAGCCTACAATTGAACCAACAGTTAAGATAACATACTTGAATTCTCTACCATCACATAATCTTTTGGGTGAAATTTTGAACTTCAACTACATGCCTGCTCCCGGACATCATCACTCGGCGAACCAAGAAGCTTCACAAATATAGGAACTGCACCATGATCAATCACCACCTTTGTGTGATCCGATGTTCCAGAAGCAATATTTGTTAGAGCCCAAGCAGCCTCAAACTATTACAAGCCACAACAATAACAAATGAAAACCATAATTTCACTCCTTTTACCCACTAGATAGATACAGCTAACACAAAATCATCGAACAATTAAATACCTGTAGCTGGGGGAAATCCTCCCTAACTAGAAATTGAACAAGTCTAGGAACAACCCCAGATTGTATAACTTCCTCAATCGGCGGGCTTTGTTCTGATATCCAGGAATTGGCGAAACAAAGAATAAGTTATCAATATGGAAAAAAATACAAATCTATGGAAACTGAAAACCCATAGAAAATGATTTATTCGTACCAATTGAAAGCAACTTCCTGAACTGAGTAGTAGCTTCAAGTTGCAAACTGTTATCCTCGGACCAAACGCCAGTAACCATCGAAGGCAAACTTTCCAACTGCAGATTTTTAAAAAAGTACTTTACCAAACCTTCAAATCCAAGTAAACCAAAAAGATATAAAGCATCAAAACTAACCCTAGTCCTAAAATCAATCAAAACAATCCACTATCACCGACACACGATAAAGATTCAAACTTTAAATTAATGTTTATGCACAAAGAATAAACCTTCTTTTCCATGACAGAAGATACAGTCGTGGAAGCGAACTGCTGAGCTTGGAGGCCTTCACGCCGCTTCTTGAGCAAGCTCTCTTCCCGCTTACTCTTACGGATCTCCACCATGTTGTCCTCTCTTCTCCGGCGACCCTCATCGGCGTCGACGGCGACCTTGTACCGGTTCCGGCGAACCTCGGTTCTGGCGCTGGGTCTCAACGACATGGCTGACGCAATTTAGAAGGAATCGGAGACCCTAAAGTAATATGCAACCAATTAGGGTTTTGCAGCAGATCGGAAAACCCTAGAAATTGATTTATCAATTATTCTGTAAATGCAAGTATGGACCAGAGCAGAAATGAGGTTTAAATACATTTATTTGTCTATTTACAGGAACAACCTTTGCAGTAACTAACAAGGTTTCTAGAACATTGATGTAATGACACTTGAGAGCCAACTAGGAGATTTTGTGTATGCATAAATATATTCCTTTTAGTAGCATATTCTCTTCTTTATCCTGCCAAGTAATACTATGGTTACTTTGAAGGAGTTGTCCAATCAATAGGGATAATAAGAAATTGTAAGTTGCTTATAAATTAATATTGAATAAAATGATGTCGTTTTATTAAATCTGGTAGGTTAACTTTTTAAGGACAAGCTAATTTTATATTTTGATAAATTTAAATTGAGGTCCAGTTTAAAAAATCAATTATGCAGAGAAAGTTTAAAGTAGCTATGTTTTAAATTAAGGCTGTGTTTAGATCTACGGTGTAATAAAGATAAGTATTTATCTACTGCAGTTTTCAAATGCAGTCACATATTTGGATCTACAGGCGAACAACCAAAGGTTGGAGAAAAGTGCGGTTTTACTGCAGAAATCGATAAGTATAAGAAGGGTTACGTTGCGGTAGAAAAGTGCTTCTGTGGTAGAAATTATACTTTTCATTAATAATCTTATGATAATTATTATTTTCCATCATACCCTCAACAATTCGTTATTTTATTTATATTTTTCTTAATTTAATTTAATAATTTAATATTTATAATTTGAATTTATATGACTAATAATATATTTGTGTGAAATATTTAATTTACTAAATTTATTTTATTTATATTTTCTTATTTTAATTTAATATTTTCTTATTTATAATTTGA
>JAOQMS010000180.1:54447621-54476531 GCA_027563885.1 Erythroxylum longipes
TTAATATTTTATTATTTATAATTTTAAATTTATATGACCAATAATATATTTTTTAATTATTTATACAACAATTAATAATTTATTATCTATAGACTTTGTAGTCATTTTATCTCTTTTTAGCAATCGCAACCGCACTTGCCAAGCACCTATTTTCACGTTTCAACAGTTACCAAAACAACAATCTCAAATGCATAAATACTTATCATTTCAGGATACTAATTTTAGCATGTTATCAACTGTCATCATTCTTCCAAACAAAGCCTACGTTTAAATTTTAATTGGCACCTCAAGATTAGCCTTATTAAAATCTTATATTCCTTTAGGAGGTTCTACTCTATAGAAACGCTCTTTAATGGAACTTTATAAAATTCATTTATTGTCGCAAATATTCACTTGTAACATATCATATTTCAATAGATTGGTGTAATTTTTCTACCCCATGTATTGGCCCGTTTAGCCTTAAGTACTTCCATATTTTACTGGGTAGGATTCGACAATAAATTTAAGTTAATAGTTGAAAAAATTCCTTTTTTCGATCTTGATTCGCATAAAAATTTAGAAACTATGGTCTTAAAATTTTCAAATTTTAGATTAAAAAGAATCTCGAGTTCATGTTAAAAACTCAAATGATCTAAATTCGATTTAATTTTATGCTTAAATTATATATAAAATATATAATAAAAAATTTCAACTTGAAAGACGCTCGTGATTAAGTGGGATTTGAGGACAATTGAAGTTAAACTTAAACCTTTTAATATATAAATTGTTAACTATTATGAGTATGTAAGATTTTATTCAATACATGTATTGTAACTCCACTTCTGCCAATGCATTATGGGCCGAGTCGATGATGGGTGGGCTCTTACCTTTGTTCTAATATTAAACTATCCCTGTTTTCTTAATGTAACCAGAGCCCATCAGCCCTATTAACGTGCAGTAGAAGTGATTTTAATTTAAAATCGGAATAATTTAAATTTAATTTATTAATTTTTAATTACGTATAAAATTATTTTCTTGTCTCCATTTGCCAAGCAAGAAGCCTTTGGACAGGATAAAAGGCACAGATGATCGTGTGCCATGTCTCTTACCCTTTTGCTTGGTAAAGGGTGTTGGAAATGACTCTCAGGCGATTGCGGCGGATGTGTAAAAAGGGTTTATCGTAATGCAACTTGGCTTTCGGCAATGCCTGAGATGTCCTGATAATGCTGCACTTAGTCTAAGTTGCTACGAAATCTCACCCAAGTGCAAAGCAGACTATACAAGAATTCACACCAGACTTGGAATCTTTATTAGTGAAGTTCTGGATATGGTTTTCTACATTTTCCCTGATTGATGACGTTGAGCAAACCTGTGATTTACATCTCGTGTCTAATGTCATGTCTCATGTAATATCTAAACCTATAAAGATGACTAAAAATTCGGCTTTAACTCTAATTTTTATACCTAATTAGTAATAAGAAATAAAAAATAGATTATATTATTTAAAATAAATAGATTAAGTTAAATTTGAGTTTGTACTTAGAAAATTTTTGAATTTGATTGTCAACTTTACAAAATTATATTTTTAATTACTTATATTCTTTTCGATTACTTCTGGCTCAGACTACATTTTTTAGGATTTAAGATAAGCTTTTAAAATGTGACAAAACTCATTAACCTAAGATAGCAATTGCATTTGTGCAAATTTGTAAGGAAAAAAAAATTGATTTGATTAGGTTAGTCCAAATAGTCTATAAAGATTAAGTTAGTCGAGATTAATTCGTAATTTAAACAACAACAATAACATTAAGTAAAAATTATGCTAAAATGTTAAGTTTGATGTGATTTACAAGTTATTAACTCAATCCGAAAATTTACTCAATGTACATCTTAATGATAGCAGTTACGGGTTCTTTTGTTTTAAAAAAAAACTTGGATAAATTATTAATCAAACAGAAAGTTAACAAAATCAAATCCAAGATTAACCATTTTCCCAACTTCATATAATAATCATCTTAGAGGATAATTCAACCAAAAAAAGAAAAACCCAAATATAGTAGTAAAAGAAGGTCTAAATCTCCCACATTCCCGGAGAATCCTGTTCCGGCCTTCTTGGAACAGGATTCTAGGGATAGTTAGCTCCTGCCAACCTCCGAGGAGAAAAAACAACCACAAAAATAGTAGTTTCTCTTGTCTCACCGGACACCTCTTGTTTTTTTTTCCTCCTCTTATCACAAAAGCCACATGGATGCACGTAGTAGAAAAAAGAATTTCCATCTCTCTCTCTAGCTTGCTCGTCTTCTTCTCCATTGAGGAACCTCCATGAGTCTAGCAGATGCTACGAAAGACATGGAAGAATTCCGGGTGGCGAACCGGGAGCTTGCCTCAGGTAACTGGAGGTTCGAAACCAGAGGACCTCCTCCACCCGAGGTTACACATAGCCGTAGAGTTGAACCACTGCGATCTTACAGAATCGCAGCATCTGCTGCACCACCATCTCCGTGGAAACCGAGCTCATCCTCCTCCAACTGGGGTGCGAGTGACCCTGAATTGGAGAGACAAAGGCGGGTGGTGAAGTACAAGTCCTATGCGTACGAAAAGAAGGTGAAGGACTCTGTAATGAGTGGATTTCGATGGATGAAGAATAAGTATAGCGAGCTTGTGCATAGATATTAATTGGGGAGAGAGAAAGAAATCTTGATTTTCCTGCAACTTTCTTCGATATTAGTTGGGTTTTGGCAATAGAAATTTCATGTTGGTGTTGATGATCATGATCATGAAGCCAAAACCTTGGAAGAGAATGATTGGTTACAAGGAGAAGAGATTGAGATAATCTTAATTTATTTGTTTTGTTGTGTTATCTTCCTCGTACGTATGTATGCATGCATATTATTATGATAATCCCAAGCTTGTTGAGATTTCACTTACAAATTACTTTCTGTTTGTGTCTAATTTGATACATGACCTCCGGTTATTCTGTTCTAATTCTGTTTTATTAAATTTTATTCATATATTTAGATGAGGTTCACGTAAATATATAGATAAGATTTAATAAAATATGATAGAAATATCATAACTAAAATAAAAGATCTAATCCTCTACTTTGAAGTTCCAATCGTAATTACAAGTGGTTAACAAATTATCCAATAAAATTACGTGTTACTATTACTAGCGAACTCTAACTAGATTTTATTGGTATTTCCGTTTGATTCAATTCAAGACAATTTTAAAATTGGTAACGTTTAAATGTAAAAGAAGTATTTCAAATTGAATTAATTTATTGAAAATAATATTTTTTAATAATTGACCACAACAATAATGCATGTAGCTCAAAATCTAATTAAAAAATTAAGCTGAATCTATCTATTATCAATAATAATAAATATATAATGAATCAAACTTTATCAAATTTAATTTTGACAAAATATTACAAGTTTAATTAATTATAAATAAATTAGATTAAATCAAACAAAAATCTATAGAAGAAATTGTAATTGAATGTACTCTTGTTTAATATTAAATTTTGTTCTTTAAATTTTATTTAAATTTTAAATCTAATTTAATTCGTTATCAATTAAATTTTAGATATAAATCCAAATTTAAATTTTTTAAAAATTACAATTAATTATTTTTAACAAATATTTTTGTTTTATTTATTAAATAATATATTCAAACATAATTTACAAATTATTGTATGCATTGGAAAAATTACTACTCAAATATAATTTATAAATTATTTATTTTCAAGATGTGTAATTTTCAAATTATGTTTATCATTTTTGGATATTTGCAAGTTATTCAAAATATTTAACCTTAAACCTAAACTAAAATAAAAGGAAAAAAAACTCGTATTATAACCTTTTATTTGGGCTTTGCCTATGCTTTGGGAGTGGATCTGGACTCTGGAGCTGCCCGTTCACCTGGATCCGTCTTCACTATTTGACCGTTTACGCTCCATTTTAAACTTACCCAAACAGTATTCACTTCCTGTCACAGCTCCCCACGTGTAAAGTCATTAGACTACAGTCATTCTCAGGGTTCACCTCAACGTATCTTTATCATCTCCCCAGACCAGGTCCTCGTTTGGAATTTGAAATCGCTCGCCCTCCCAAAGAGACGTTACGACTTACGAACCTTTTACTTTTTTTAAAATAATAAATAATAAATCAAAACAATATAATTATTGACAATAATAATAATTATTATTAATTATAACATACAAGACAGGAACAGGAGTATTGTTTTCGTTTGTGTTTGAGAAATAATTCAAAGTAGTGTTTGGTGTTTTTGTCTCCATTTAATGCATTTGAACTACACACCCACAGACACAATTTCCACTCATTACTTCCTCTCTGGTCACTCTCATTTTGAGACTGACCCACAAGGGAAAGATTCAACTTTTGAACCCAAAACTCTCTTAAATCTCTGTCCCGAGTTCTTAAATTTACTTACCCTCTGTAAGTGCACTAAATTTGTGGACTTGGGTTGGTCAGGAAAGAGATGATCATTCGGAGAGACTTGTTGGTGGTTTTGTTCGTCTTTCATTTTTAGTTTGTTGTCAAGTAAGTTCTTTTCTTTTTGTGTTTGTTTGCTTTGAATTTGATGTTTTTTTATTTTAGGTAATTGGAGGGTGGATTTAAGTGATTGTTGCTATTGAATGGTCTGGTGGGGTTTACCATCATCGACCCTTCTGTTTATGTTTTCGGTTGAAAATGACTTTGGGTCTATTCGTTTTCTTTTTTCCTGATCTTCGCCTCTCGCTGACAAAATGCAGCAATCGATCCAGAAAACTGGTATTGATAGTGCTGCTAAATTGGGTCCATTTGCTTGATATAATGTGGTTTCTCTAAATATGGGGTATTGACTATACTGCATTGGTACGCTAGAGTATACAGTTGGAGTTCTGGAATTTTAGTAATTAGGGAAAATGGAACTGATAGTTGGGTTTTATGTAAACTGGGGTGGTTGATTTGACTAGGTTCAGTTTTGAAGTTCTTAAGAACAGTCAAGTGGACGGATAATGTTGACCAAGCACAAAATTAGTAATGGAAGAAGTGATGGGATTGCTATATGAAATTGGGTTGTAGATGATTTTCATTCAACAAAGACTCTAGATAGGAACAGGAAATTCCATGATCTTCCTATGGAAATTCATTGATTTGTTCTTTGCAGATGCTGGAGGTGCATTGATAATTCACATGAGAAAATGGGCTTTGAGAAAGAAGGATCAAAAAGTGGAGGGGGTTATGTTGGTGGATTCTTTCAGCTGTTTGACTGGACTGCTAAATCGAGGAAAAAGTTATTCTCAAGCAAATCAGATTTTCCAGGTACTATCTTTTTGTTTTGCATTCAGTATGCTGGAACAATGGGCTTGTGCAATGCATATGATAAAATTCCTTCCTTGTTGGTTATGTATTTGTCTTGCTTATTGTAGAGCACACTAAACAAGGAAAGAGAAGTGATGGGAACTTTCCAAGGACTCGTATTAAACTGGTACATTTATGGCCATTTTGTTTGTCCCTCCTTGACTGTCTATGTAATGGATATTGGCAAGTTTATGCATCTAAGATAATGGTGTAATATTTGCAGATGGACGTGGATGAAACAGGAGCAGGATCAAGCATTATAGGAAGTAGTGATTATAGTTGTGCATCTTCAGTAACAGATGATGATGGATATGGAGCTAGGGCCCCTGGATTAGTAGCAAGGCTTATGGGATTAGATTCTCTGCCAACATCCAATTCTTCTGAGCCAAACTCTACCCCATTTTTTGATACGCAATCTCTTCGAGATGCTTCTAACTGCAGAAAACACTTTGATTATTATCACGATCATCAAGTTGCATACTCTGGAAATCTACTCAATAGGGATGGCCCTCCTAGAAACTTTGCAGAGCCAAAGCCTCAGAAAGTGTTAAGCCGGCCTATTGAGAAGTTTCAAACTGAAATGTTGCCTCCTAAGTCAGCTAAATCCATTCCAATTACCCATCATAAGCTTCTATCTCCTATCAAAAGCCCAGGCTTCATTCCAAGTAAAACTGCAGCTCACATAATGGAAGCTGCAGCAAAGATAATTGAGTCTGGCCCCCAAACTACTTCCAAGGCCAAGATGCCTGTGATTGGGACTTCTTCAGTGCCCTTGAGAGTTCGGGATATGAAAGACAAATTGGAGGTTGCACAGAAAGTTACTCAGTTTGGATCTTCTTCAGTAACCATGAAAGTTCGGGACCCAAAAGAGAAAGCAGAAACTTCTCAAAGAGCATCCAGGCTTCCTGAACCTTGTAGAAAACCAGTGGAGTCAAATGCTGCCAAGTATCTTAAGGGGCAGTCCTTGATCAAAAGCTGGAATGGAGCAATAGAAACATCTTCAAAAGCTGTTCCTGGGACTGAAGAAGGTTCTTCTGGTCAAAAGAGCAAGGGAAAGTCCATCTCTCTTGCAATCCAAGCTAAGGTCAATGTTCAGAGAAGAGAAGGCTTGGCTTCAGGTAGCAGTAATGCCTTGGTAGGCCAAAAAGAGCAGAATGAGGTTCTGTCAAGCCAGCCCTTCAAAAGCCAACCAAATTTGCCGAAGAGTTTGCATAAGAAAAATTCTGCACATAGTTCTGCTGGTGCACTCAGGCAGAATAATCAGAAACAGAACTGCTTAACAGATAAAGATAAATTATCTTCCAAATCATCAGTTCCAAGCTTGCAGAGTAGAAAAGTTGTGGCTGGAAATCCTTCCTCTGTGCGACATAAGAACTCAGTTAAAACTGTTGGCCCTAAAATTGGATCCAGAAAGTTGGACATAGAGGTAACAGGCAGTGAGAGGAGAGTTTCATCTTCCAACTCCATGAATGTTCCAAGGAAAAGACGTTCAATTGATGGGAACATGCATCGTGACAAAACTCAAGCTGTTGAAAACATGTTTGACAATGATAGAAAGGCTGTTGAGTCTAATGCAGTAACCGATAAACACCTTGGTTGGGTAGAAGAAAGCAAAAGGAAAGGGATGGATGTTGTCTCATTTACATTCACAGCTCCCCTCACTAGGTGTATATCTGATTCTGGACCAGCTGGTCATGTTGTTCAGAAAAATACCGGTTCTTGTACAGATAACCGTGGCAAGAGGTTGTTGCTAGATGCAGGTAGCATGAAGCTACCTTCGGCAGGATATAATGTGATAGGAGGAGATGCTTTGAGCGCTCTTTTGGAGCAAAAATTAAGGGAATTAACTAAGAGTGTGGAGTCTTCATGTACTTCTGTTCAAGTAGGGTCAGTTTCTAGTTCTGCATTGAGTTTTCAAGATCTGTCATCCACTCTTAGTATTGACAACAGAACAAGTATACATCACAATCGGGATCAAAATTACTCCGACATTGGAAAGTCAGATATCAGCCATGATTCTGACTTATTATCCACCAATTCCACAGCACCTAGATTTAAGCATCTGTTTCAGGTATGAAGCTCTGGATTTGAACTATCCAGAAAAGTTCAACCTTTCATCTGTTCACTTTTTGCTCTTTGAAAGTTAATTGCTTCATCTTTAAGCATCATTTTGTCTTAAAGTTGGTTGATACAATTGTAACATTTCAGGGTGTTGACAACGTAGAAAGTTTCAACAGCAAATCTAGCGAGTCCAGGAATCTGCTTGACCGCAGGGGTCCTAGTCCAATCTCTGTTCTAGATCCTTCATTTTCAAATGAAAGCTGTAGCTCTTTGGATAGCATGGACAGTAGCAGTACAGAAGGTAAGAACAACAGTTATCTGACTGATAATTTTCAGACCTCTTTGCTTGTTATGAATACTAAATTGCAGTCGAGAATGCTAAATTTCATAAAATGTAGTTTCAGGAAACAAGCAATGCTCATCTATTCAAGCACAACAAATTAATGGATTGAGTTCTTCAAAGAACTTTCATTATGTAGACGCTGATATGGAGTTGTCAGATTCTGCTTCTTCAACATCTACTGGAGCTGTGGTTAGGAAGAATGCGCATAAAATGGCTGCAACTGATCTTGCCAGATCACCCAACTGGGAGATTGAATACATAAAGAAAATACTCTTGAATCTGGACATCGTGTTTCAGAACTTTGTTCTGAGCCGTGCTCCAGAGATAGTCAATCCTCGTACGTTTGATCAGTTGGAAGATTGTAAAAATGGGTTCCAAATCTTTTGTTCTGATGATAAGCTCGAAAGGAAGCTGTTATTTGATTGTGTAAGTGAATGCTTGGACTTAAAATGCAGAACATGTGTTGGTGGGGGACACAGAATATGGGCAAAAGGAGAAATAATGGTGAGAAGAAAGGACCGGTTGGCTGAAGAAGTGTTCAAAGAGATCACAGAATGGAGAAGAATGGGAGACTGTATGGTGGACGAGCTTGTAGACAAAGACATGAGCGGTCACTATGGAAAGTGGCTAGACTTTCAAGTTGATGAATGTGCACTTGCGGCAGAAGTGGAGGGACAAATATTTAATTCATTGATTAATGAAGTTGTTGCTGATGTACTTAGATTTTGATACCTACATCTAAAGAAGATTGCAAAGATTTCAGAATCCACAGGCACAGGGACTTTCCGGGAGGGGAGATCAGCTTTCGGAATAGACTTTCAAAGATTTTGCAGCTGTCTGGAAGTTTGCAACTCATCTTTTCCTTGTATTAATTGGCATAGAGGCCAGGTGCTTTGCAGTGAACTCCTTGAGCATAACTACTTCCACCTCCAGTATACCCTAATGTAAGTGTTCCAGGGTTTACTGCATCTGCAATGTTTTCTACTGATAACGCTTCAGGTTTTTGCATTTGCGAAACTGTGAAGCATTTTTCAGTTGCAAAGTCAACATTTTCAGCAGTTTGGAGAAGCCAACTTTTGAATGTACCCTTCTCGAACTGAGAACATAATCTGTGACTTTCCCAGCACTGCATGTCGGAACTCGTAATCGGACATTCTTAGTTTATACTTTATGAATCTGGCTTCAGTTGTCACTTTGGATTTGATATAGTATCAAATGTAGAGCTTATTTATGCAAGATTTGTGCTTGTTGGTTAATGAAGAACTTGATTCAGTTTGTTACATTTTGGCGCTTTTTGTCACTTATGGAACGCTTTCTATTTCTTGTCAATTTGAGTCTAGCTACATCTTTAAACCAACCTCTTAAAACGGTGATATCAGGAAATTGCATCTGGTGACTGAAAAATTATGTTTTTATCAGGAATGATTTAGACATTTTACTCAGTTCTTTTAATTTATAAACATACTGTAATTAAAATGGTCTGTGATATTCAATTCTAAATTCAATTACTGTTTTTGTTTAGTATGTTTAATTTATTTTAATTATATCTTTGCAAAAACAAAGCTACAAAACATAGATTTTTATGTGATTTAATTGGCTTTTAACAAAATCTTTTAATTTATTTTTTTTAATTTTCTAAATAACAATAAAGTACACCTCAAACTAAACACATGAATTATTAGACCTTCATATTATTAATACTTAATTATTTTCAACATATTATTTATACTACATGAATTTCACTATTATTTTTTAACAAATTCAAAGCATAGTTTTTTGAAAAATTGGAAAAATTTTAAATTTAATTAATCCACACAAAAGTATCGGTGTCACTAAAAAGAATTTTAGACCAAAGCATTTGTAATAAAAAAAGCAATAAACTACCCTAATCCTGGATTTTCCAAAGCTTTGGATTGAAAATGGTAACCCACAACCACAACATCATAGGAAAAGCCTTGATAAAATACGAAGTCTGAAGAGTAGGTGATGTTCCATACCTAACTAGTAGAGAGATTATTTTCGATTAAAAATGGTAATCACATTCATAAAAATATCCATCAAACAATACTATATACAGTAACCTCATTAGTCAAAAAGGAACCGTCTTTTGCAGGTAACACCTCCATAGATGCTCAACAATGTTCAATTTCCGTAGGGAACAGCAGTCAACTTTACATGAAGGAATATGTACTTGTTTGTAAAAATAAGGTTCTCAATGCAGGTTCCGAACTAGGTACAAGCTACCGAAGATCAACAACATCAAATTCTACCTTGGTATTCATGTAGACATGAGAACAATGCTCATAAATAGGGTTCCCATCCAAAGGCTCCTCATGGGGATGAAAACCCCTCTCCTGGCAGTTACGAATCACAGAAACACCACTGGGGTCGGAAAGATGAAATATGCCATGCGGACTGCATTAGTATGAAGGATATATTAACAACCAAATAACTAGAAAGAAGAAATCCAAACATATATTACGTGAGAAGGTCACTCAATATCAGAAGATATAATCAGATTATCAATGATCATCTCTCTTATACTAGACTCTGTGTCTACAGTCTTTTCGCCGTCACAAAGGGTTTAAAATAGCTCAATCAAGCAGCTAAAAAAAATGTCAAGCCCCAAATTTGAAATAGAACGATTTGTTTAGTGACAGGTCAACCTCAAATTTGTGAAATTTGTTTCCATTTAAGTGTATTTGGAATCAAATTCTTCTCCAATTCATTTCAATTGGATATTTGGAATCAAAATGTCCATTTCCTAGTTTTTGTTCAAACGAGATCGTGTATGTTCTCGTGCAAAGAAGAAAACAGTACCTTGCTGTATCAGTGGGAGCCATAACAATAGCAATTGCTTCAGGCAACATAATCTGAAGGCAGTAGAAATATATGTCTTTTAGTACCACTCAATATGGTGAACAGATGAAAATTGGAAGAGAATACGTAAGGATTCTCCCTAAGATTGACACACGAGTAACACTTGGCTATTAGCACACAGGTCAAGCAAGAGAATCAGGTAGCCTGCAGTGTCAAATTAACAAACTAATACATAGAAGAAAATTTCAAAATGATAGATAACATAAACAACAGCTGATTCCTCGAAGAAAGAAAAGACACATTCCATGAACAGAACTAGGAAGTTATTCCCAAAAAATAAAAATAAAAAGAGTTGGAAGATACCACAATAAGAAGATAAAAAAATTTATCGTTCCATGTTTACCTGATATGAGTAATGAGTGTGCAGATCAACCGATGACATGAAACAGGTCTGTGATGGGTGTGTCTGAAAAACCAATGTAGATATCCAAGAGTTAAATATTGTATAAATCCAAAGATTAAGAACCTACTAACTAGATAACAATATCAGTGACAATATGGAAAATCAAAAGCTTTGGTATTCATGAATGAAAGGAAAAAAGAAAAGAGCGGTCAACAAACAGTTATAGCAATGTACCATCACAATGAAACTATAATTTGTCCAATATCCAGAGGAACTAAAGAAGTACGTTTCCACCCAGAGTTCTCAACATAACTTTTTATATTCAAATAGCAACGAAGCATAATCACACTATAGTTTTATATATCAGCAGAAAGAATTAAAGAACTAGTTACTGCCTGGGTGCTGATATACTTACATGAATCCATCCGAGAGGAAAAAGAGATAGTTTGTCTTGAACTTCAAATATCTCTTCTTCATTCAACGTCTGACACTGGACAATAAGAAAAGTTTGAAGACAATAGTATTAACATCATAGCCCAAAAAGTAAAACAAATTCCTATATCTAGATATTGGAGAAAAATTACATATTAGTTATTTTTCCCCAACAGCATGATAAAGCCTGCATGATAGCTCAAGCATAAACACATTCACAGTTCAATCTCAACTGTACACCTATCCAAGTACTGAAGCAAACAGTCTAAACACATGACAATAAAACATTGCATCGAACTTATGACTAAACAGAATAGGAAAATCATATTAAGGTGAAATTACAACTTACCGAATCTGAAGTTGACTCCTGCTTTGGGATTATAAGGGTAGTTATTTGAAAAGTTCTCTTTTTCTGGCCACAGCATTTGGAAACTGTCAGGAATGTGCACAAAAGCTTCTAACAAGATAACATTTTTCTCTTCAGAATTTAATATGCCTTACCAGTAATCCAGCAAGAATACCACATGTTTCCAAATTCTTCTGTGTATTTGCTCGAGCCAATCTCAGAAAACTGTCCATCAAATTCACCGGCTGCATACAATCAAAAGATATTAGAAGAAACTGACATTGAAACAGTCAATAGTTAGAAGCTTTTGACCATTAAATTGAAGGAAAGAGTGTCACAGAAATCATATCATCCAAAGAAAAACAAGGGGATTGGTCCTCAAGTTTCTTGTATTCAAAAGTTATAACAGGGAAGACACAAAGCTGTAAAACACTTACCACATGAACGTGTTGATATGAGTTCGAGGTAGACATCCCATCCTCAGAAGGTTTTGCTGGTCCAGGTCTTGGATCAGCAACTTTTGATGGAGGGATAGGAGTGTACTCCTGCTGCACTTTAGCAAGAACTGGAGGTGGAGAAGGCTGCTTGAGAGCAACAAATTGGAAAGGATCTTCCTGTACTTCATTAATTAGCACAGGGCATAGATCCTCAGCTGGTCGCGACCATCTACCATCATCTAAGGAGAGGATGGAATCCATTGTAGAGGCGCTCTCCCGAGAATCACCCCCTTTTACTGCCATAATATCACGTCCATCCTGATTCAAACTATCATAAAAAAGATGACATTATAAGAAGCAGCAATGTAAGGGGAGACATTTAAAAATAACAAGGAACGCATCCCATAAATTACATTCATTCCATAGGGAAGGAACTATGTAATATTCCGAAAGAAGAAGAGAAAATATAGAATAAAATATTGGTTCTCACGATGAACATTCGGCAGGGGTCAAGTCCACGCTACTTGGATATTGAACCTGAATTACACAAGGACTTGATCAATTCACAGGCTCAGGTTATCACTCAAATGATCTAAACCAAAAAAAGAGAATGAAACAACAAATTTACCTTTTTTCCAGCACTAGGACCTTGCCATTGGCCACGAAAGCCACTTGGTCCTAAGAAAGAGTGTCTAGATAGCGTCTCTTGTTTAGGAAGAGGTAGACTAATAGATCTGTGCATATTCAGAAACTTACATATCAGTCCAACAGAACCAAAACAATGGTTTATGCATCTTGTCGTGTATGATTCACCTTGCTCAAATGTCCCAGAATTCATTAGCAATTACAAAGGTTATATCATTCAATTGTATTATGTCAGTGAACAAAATGTACTTACAGCTTATTAAATTGTTTGTCAATTGGCAAAGAGTTCGAGAATAAAACTTGTGAATGATTATTATCATACTTCCATGATGATTGAGGTGTTAAACTCGTAGCCTACACCGCAGAAATATAATGAAAACTTCCATGAGAACAGAAAAACAAAATAGGAAAGCAACTCTTTATCAGCCATCCCAGTGAAAAGAAAGGTCATAAAAGTCAAACTAAAAGCTTCGGCATAAACTGATACCCGTTTTACATCCATGTTTGAGTAAGAACTTCGATTAGAGCTGGTCAATTCTAGAGAAAACCCATCAGAACCAAAAGAAATACTTTCTGAACCATCAAGTTCTCGCAATTGCACAGATGAATATTCTTGATCAAGCTCTGCTACTCGCCGCTGGAACCCAGGCTTCAAAGATTCAAGCTCATCCAACACAGCTAACAATCGCTGTATGCCACAAAGTAACCTCCATATTATTAATTATACAATATAACTATCAAGTTCTCTTCTTTTTGTAATAATAAATAAATCAGCAGTTGAATAGTTGCAATCCAGACCTTTCTATAACTTGTTCTTTCCTTTGGAAGCAAAGCCTGGTAATCTCGATGAAATGGGATAGTTTCAGACACCAAACTAAGATTTAAAAGAGAAAGACAACAACAAAAACAATATCAAATTCAAACTCAGCAGCTAAAATTCACAGCATATGTCAAAAAGAAGCAACAATAACAGTCTCATTACCTCGAAAACCTAAGAAGTATAATATACAAATCTATAATGTTTCTTTCCTCCCTGTGTATGCTTGCCTGCACCAAAACAACACAAAAACTAAATTTACCATCAAAAGTTACGAACTTCAAATCACGGAGTCATCATTTTTCTATAAACCAATACGCTGTTTGTATTTTTATGTTCAAAGAGCAACTGTTAATGCTGAAGACATCAAAATTAAACATCAAAATACACATTAGCGGCCAAAGAAAAATACATAATCAAAATTCAAATTACGAATAAAAACAATGAAATTAACCTAAAAACAGAAACGAAAAGAAAAGAACCTGTCGGAGAAGGTTATCGGCTATCCGATAGTAGTAGCGGAGAGGGATCCGATTATCGACCTCCACTTTTCGAGCGACTTGGTTTACATTGATCTTCATCTTTCCTCCAGCGAGAAATTTCCGTTCGCCAGTCCAGTGGATTCAATCGTATGAAACGAGTAAAGAGTGTGTCTCTATGTGACTGTATCAATGTACTCAACGTGCGAGCTAAGGAAAGAGGAAAAAAAGAAGAAAAGAAAAATTTGGGAGCGTTTGGCTGAAACAATGTCGACATGTTGAGTTACCCGGGCAGTTAATGATTTTGACACGGTTCATTCAATACGGTGTCGTCGCCATGATTAGTTCATTCAGGCATAGTGTCAATTTGGTAACTTGGTATTTTGTGCTTTGTAGCTTAATTATAGTAAATTATTATTTTAAGCAAGATTTAATTAGTTTTAACTTTTAAAGATTAAACTAAATTATTTTATTAGCAATATTTTTATAAAAATTTAAAATTAATTTCTTTTTTTAATTTTCACATTTACCATAAATTTGAGAAATTTTTGAAGTATATTAATATTCAAAAATCTCATTTTATAATTCTTGCAAAAAGCATCAACAGCAATAACAACAGGAACTGATTATCCTACAAGTAGTTGTTGGATGAAAGTAAAAGTGTAGCATAGAAAAGATCATTCCAGGAGTCTGGAACTCCAGGAAGACACCAATGGCTGCAATCCTGGATCATATCAGGAGTCCTCAGGTTTTCGGGAACCCTGTAAATTGAAGGGTGTCCATCTTTCCTGTACTCTGTCATCCTGCTGATGTTGAGATAGAAGACAGGTGTTTCCATTTCTGAAATCACTGATTCAAGAATCTTCATCATCCATGGATAGGGTCCGAGCTTTGTTTCATTGGTTACAGGTCTCCTCTCTCCATTGCAGTGACCACCTGAGTTCCATTTCCCTTTTCTGCACTAAGAATGGTTCGTTTAACATAGACATGTTTAGCCCGTTTAAGATGTATTGCACTTCCTGTTTAAAATTTTGTGAAGTGAAGAAGAATTTAGATAAATATCTTGAAATTTAATATTAAACTGAAACTTGTTCGGGCCTATTCGGATTGTCTAAACTAATACCAAATTTTCCAAATCTAAACTCAATTCAGTTTAAGGCTAGAATTAGGTACTCATAAATCATACAATATGAAATATCATGCAACCTTATCACTGGACAATCAGGAGATGTGCTCAAGTTTTTTTCATACCTGAAATGGGAAGCTGAGTATCCTCGAAAGAAGACCCTGGTTCGGTTGATGTTAATGTTAGAATCAATCCATCGTGCCCAAGTCCACAAAGCTTTTCTGTAAGCTTCTGTCACTTCCATTTTCTTGTAAACACGAGTTCCTTCCTGAAAGTAACGCTTGCTGTGAAAAAGAAAAAGGATTATCTCAGATTGAGTAGATTTGATTTGATAGTGAATCCAACAAGAAAGAGTCTCTACTTGTTGTAGGTTTTCTGGTGAGTCCACCAATGACCCGAGTTGAAGATGATTATATCAGCATCATTGTACTTGGAAGAGGTGTCTTGGATCATGTCGAGTCTCAGTGTCTCTCTTCCAGATCCTGAGATCCTCCATTCTTGAACAAGGAATGGTGATTTGATGAAGTCTATCAAGCATCGATAGTCCTACATCGTTAAAAAGGAAAATTACATATGTGTAAGAACAACGAACACTGAACTGAAAAGGTGTTTCATCAATGGACATTGAAATGGTGAGTATGAACTCACGAGGAATTTGAAGGAGTAAAAGCCCCTAGTCCTGAACTCGCGCCTCCCTGCAACTTCTATAATTCTACTTTTGTTTTCTACAGATTCTCTCAGTGCACACACCAATGATTCCCACATGTTCCTGTTCAATGAATCCCCAACAAACACCAGTCTCTTCCCTCTCAACATCGCCAGCATCTTTCTTCCATCAAACCTGCACCGATTCAAACAAAACACAAAACTTAAGAACAGACTTCTGTTAATGGTGTCGGTATCATGCAAGGTGTCGATAATTTTAGACCTTGGAAGGCTGCAGTCATGTGGCTTCCAACGATATCTCAGGTAATCAGAATCAGGCCTCCCATTCTTGAAACAGTTAAAGGAATCATCGATATATGGGCACGACCCAGGTTGGTAAATGGGTTCAGAATCATCATAAACCCAATTTCCATGGAAGATATTGCAAGAACTAAGCTCAGCAACAGCCACATCCACATCAAGTCCCTCTTTTCTTGAGTTCTTTCTTGTTCTTTCTATTGCAGCAATTGTTGAGAGTGTGCAGTTATCGCTCAAATCTGACACGACGCATGTATCTGAAGGTGTGATTGAAGAGAAAGGAGAGATATAGTTGGCTACGAAGAGGAGGCGATAAGCGAGTGCAGAAACTGTCAACGATGGAAAGTGATGGTTGGTTACTGTAGTGGACAGGAAAAGTATTGAGATTACAACAAGAGAAATGGCTACAAGATTGGATCTTGATCTTGACAGGAGAGAACAAGAAATGGTCTTTGAGATGCTCATGAAAGTCGAAAGAACTTGCATGGTTTCTGAAAGATGCCCTTGAAAGGTTCTCATTTAAGGTGATTTATGTTCTGGTTTTTCTGTAAACTACAGAAGAGAGACTTTGATGTTTTGGAGGGAAGAATAGTTTGTTTTTCTGTTTCTGTTTTCCTAATTCCCATTTATTTCTTATATTAATCCACTTTCTGGTACCTTTAGGACTGGTCAAAAATTAAAGTACTTTTTCTTCTTCGAAGAACTCTTTATATCAGAACAGATACTATTACAGGTATAACAAATTCAACAAAAGGGTGTGCATAAACTTCATTGTTCTATCTTTCACATAAAGAACTGAGATTTATTCTAACATGTCCAAGTACTTCAACTTCAAGTACTCCATCTTTTAAGTTTTAACCAAGAACTTTAACTCGCACTGCTAGCTGATAACTTGACTTTGACAGAATTGTCAAATCGACAAAGCTTGTCCTGCCATCATTAGGCCGAATCCGAATAGAATCCGCTTCCCGCACGTGTGTCCAGCTCCACTGTTTGTTTCATCCGCAATGTGCTTAGTTACGTTGAAATTGCCTGCAGGAGACCAACATCCACAGGTAAATAGCCTAAAGCGAGACAGTGCCTTGATAAACAACTAAAGAAGTAGTACCTCTTTCAGTTCCAGAACCACATCCTGCTTTGATTGTGTCTCTAATGTCAACTATAGTAGCTTTATTGTAGAACTCAAAGTTTGTCATAATGTTTTCTATACAGTTCAGAACTAAATGCGTCTCCAAGAGGCACGGTCCGCCGCAGTATTGATCGACATATTCATAAGGCACATCGATGTTTCCACTCTCGGTTAGCCTGTAGGCTTCTTCGCAGCTACTATATATCTGAGATATGCAGGGTGAAAAAGCTAGCATGTTAAGCAATGCAAAGCCAGCTTGTAAGAACTCTTTCAAGTATATGATCATTAAAAGTAATAGAAGTTCCATGTAAAGCAAAGAATTTTAAGATTCACAAGAGTTTTATGTGACTCGCTCATAATTAAGATCCGAACTTACACTTCCCTCATTGAAACATAGTACTGCTTTGGCAACAATTTTGGCTGGATCGACACCAGCACCGGAATGAGACCCTTCTTCATCAACTGTGCTGTTTTTTGCCTTGTCAATACCTTTCCTTGTGTAAGGGACATACTCATCAACCACAGACTCATCTGCGTTCCCTGTCGACGATGAAAAACAGTAAGCAATGGTGACAAACGAGAAAGAGTTAAAATTTTCCAGGAAACCTTCCTCTTTCACTCACCTAAGTTGCTGCAGTCAAGTGAGAAAGAAACAATAGCTACAGCCAAAACAAAGATTCTAATGGTGAGGAAATTTTCCATTATTGAAGCTAGCAGGTAACAGAATTCATGAAGGGAAAAGGGATGAGTTCAGGAAAGTTATATAGAACGTGGTGTCACCAATGTTTTGAAAATCTCATGAGTTAGTTGCTTAATATCACCATATTCTATGTCCAAGTTTGACTGTTATTAACCAACTCACTTATTCCAGTTGAATAATTTAACAATTGTGAGGTGCTAGGACGTTAGCCCCATTGGCCAAACTGTTTAATTTTCCTTAAACTACTGACAGAAGATTTGCTGGATTTGATCAAGATAAAAGATCAGCAAATTGTCATCTCTGCTTGCATATGAGAGCAGTCGGGTGAAATGGAGTGAAGCAAGAGGGAAAGCAGTTGGATGGAAGTCACCAACTTTCACTTGCTAATTAGAATTTCTCTAAGAGCACTTTAATTCACACCTAAAATCGTTTTAAACCTTTGCTACAAGTAAGGTTGCTTCTCAGTTTCATTGTCAAGAATTAGTCTTTAGGTCATGAGCCAAGTAATCGATGCAAGCAAGCGTTAGCAAAGCGTATGGTAATAGTTCAGAGCAGAAATTGAGAAAATAATGGTCAACCTGTATGATTCAGGTAACTTTTTCTTTAAAAGTTTACGCATTTTGAAACCAAATTATGTTTTAGACATGTCGAAATCATACTGGCTCCTAGCAATTCATTCATCGCTTTTTCAAAAAATACGAGACATATCGGGTCAAAATAGAGAATTAACAGTCACTATCCAGGGACAAAATCGTTTCATAATGTGTGGAAAATGTTGGTGAAAAGCCATCCCAGGCTCAATTTTCTCTAGGTAATGCTAGAGAATTAAAACAAAAGAAGATACTAAGAGAACAACACTATGGAAGAAGAAATGAAGGTGCAAGGATGCAAGACAGTCTTGAATGAAGTAGAAAAGAGACGACTATCAATTGAAGACATTTCTCATACATAATTATACAATTGTTCCTTGCCTGGAACTTCAAAAGCATAGTTAACATGATCTGCGGTGTCAAATAAGAACACAATGGCTAGCACCATAAAACAATTCTGAAGATTCAGTAATTTTTCCTGAAACCAGGGGATAATATGATCCTGCCAGGCATTCGTAATGCCTATGCAAAGTCGGAGGTAATGCTCTGAATGGGAAGTTTCAATTCCATCCCCAGAAGAACAACCTTAGATGCGTTCCACTTTTATCCCTGTAGCAAAGCAAAAGAAAAGGAGCATATCGGTTTGCAGTATGTGTTGAAATATTGCGAACACAACTTGGGTCAATCAGCAATGAGACGTCCAACTGTGAGCACCGAACCATTCTGAAAATGGCCACCTTAATTTGCTCCTTAAGTGCCGAATTCATTCAAAACATTCACAAGGCAACATGCCATTTCTCACAATTTTAGCAACCACTTGTCTCCATTCAATGCTAGCAAATCCCAAGGAATTGGCGAGAAAATGCAAAGAGATGCACATAGCTAACACTGGAGGCTATCAAGAGATTTATACTGTCAAGCCTCAAGGTTAGTTTCCTTTGATCTGACTGTACTAAATCAGTAAGCATATCCTTGGACACAAGCCGATACCCCACTTAAAAGTCCTCAAAACAAGGTTAGGAACATTTTTTCTTAGAGAGCATACACGCATTACGTCATTTTATCGCAATTGGATAGTAGATGTATTATATCCAATGCACGTGATTCTGCAACTGCAAGTAGACCTCACGTTTCATTGTTGTTTCTGCCTCCACAGCAAAAATCTGATAAAACAGCATTGTCTAATGAACCAGAGAGAGTCTGATAAGATTTTACAATGATTCCCCTGTCACGACATGCTTTTGTCAGTTTTTCAGCCTCTTGAACTTGACCTTGCTTCATTAGAATGTCA
This sequence comes from Erythroxylum longipes, assembly GCA_027563885.1. Lineage (NCBI taxonomy): Eukaryota > Viridiplantae > Streptophyta > Magnoliopsida > Malpighiales > Erythroxylaceae > Erythroxylum > Erythroxylum longipes. Next base: position 54,467,549 of record JAOQMS010000180.1, read on the forward strand.
AAAATTAGATTGCATGTAAAAGAATCTGGAACACAGCCATTCTGTTCCATGGAGAAAAACAACTTCTTAGCTTCATCATATCTCCCTAATTCACCTAATGCCTTAATAAATGCACTATAAGTATAACTATCTGGAGCTAAGCCCGATGTCAACATGGAAACAAAAAGTCTCTCAGCTTTCTTAATCTTTCCTACCCTACAAAAGCTTTGAATGAGAGCGTTGAAAGAAAAAATATCAGGGCTCACTCCATCCCTTTGCATCTTCCTAACGAGTTTCAATGACCTAGTGACATCACCTATGGAACACAAAGAATGGATCATTATGTTATATGTAACAACACTGGGAGGGACACCCCACTCAATCATCTCAGAAAGACAACTTAAAGCATCTTCGAACTGTTTTGCTCGGCAAAGACCATCAATTATTGAACTAAAAGTGAAGACATCAGGTGTGAAACCATGCTCCAAAAGCATCTCTAACAGATCACGCACTTTACGCACCTCTCCGTCCTTGCTATACCCATTCATAAGGGTATTAAAAGTAACTAGGTTAGGAGTTATACCTCTATGTTTCAACTCTTTCAAAACTTCTGATGCTTTGTCCATCATACTGGCTTTGCAGAAGCAGTCAATTACCATATTATATGAAAAAACATTTGAAATGAGCCCACCCTTAACCATCTGACTGTAATATCGATCACCGTCTGCACATTTTCCAGCTTTGTACAAAGCTTCAAGCAACATCAGATACGTACTAAATCCTAACTTCATGCCTCGCTCAATAAATCTGTCCAACATCTCACAGGTCTCATGTAGAACCAAACCCTTCAGCAGACAAGTTATCGTGATGTTCAATGTTTCACTGTTAGGCAAATACCCGAGTTCACCAAGTTTTCTCAGCAATGCACCAGCCTCCCTTGGCATACAGTTACTTGACAGGCAACAAAGTAGAGCATCACAGGCTAATCTCCCCAAGGTAGGCTCTCTTTCAATAAATCCTATTATCAGTTCAAATGCCTCACCTGGGGTGACACAACGAAACACCCCATGAACCAATGATCTAATTGTAGCTTCATTAGTCCTCACATTTCTTGCCTTCATTGTCTCTATAACCTTAAAGGCTTCATCAACCCTCTTTGCATTACAGAACCCGTCAATTAAGATAGTGTAAGTAAACACATTAGACGCATATCCCAAACCCTCCATTTGTTTAACCAGTCGAATTGCCTCATCCACCACACCCATCCGACAAACTCCATGGATAAGTATATTGTAAGTAAACCTGTCAGGTGTGCAGCTATCTGCTTTCATCTGTTGAAATTTCAAATAAGCTGCGTCTAGAGAATTGGATTTCACAAGAGCATCAATAACTGCATTATATAATCTCGTACTATGACGAAGACCCAAAAATGATATTTGCCCAAATATCTCATTGCAATACTTTGCCAATCCCAATCTGCCCCAACTGCCAATCAAAATGCAAAGCAATTCCTCAGTTACTCGACAACCTGAGTCTATAATCTCTTTGAGCAATTCAACAGACAAAACGACAGGACCTTTCCGGTAAAGAGAATTGGCCAAAGCACCCTTGACTGACTGATCCCTTGCAAATAAGGAGTCAATATTCGAAACCCAGATATAAAACTTCAAAGGGTGTAATGGGTTTTCCAGATTTTGCAAAACACTAACTACAAACTGAGAATTCAAAACTATCCTTTTGGCCCTCAACTCTTGGTTTAGCAATAAAAACCAGTCCTTTCTTAGTAGAACCCTGGAAAAGTAATCATGATCAATCGGATGAATGCATCTATTACCATAAAGATCACTTCTTGGAGAATGATCTGAGTTGGGGCGACGAGTACGACTACTTGAAGAAGCCTCAACGTTGTTGACACTGGTCAAGTCAGCTCTGGTCTTTATGGGATTTTCACAGCAACGTTGAGAAGTCGCCAAGCTCTCCTGATGGGAAGAGAGGCTCGTGAGCACAGGAGATACTGCCCTTGAAGCCAAAGGAAGAGCTCTCAATCTCATGTCACCCCTGCAGGCACGCAGGAAGCAAAACGGCGCCGAGGGTTCGTTAAACCAATGATTCAGACCAAAGGACCGCCGTGGCTTGGAGGTGTAGGCCTAGTTTCATGGTCATTGCCAAATCCATTATTGGGTCGTCTTTCAATTAGGCCTCATTAACAAATTTCTTGCTTTTAAATACAAGTTTTTAAAAAAATCACAAAATTAGTTCGTCGACAAATTTTCAAGTTAATTAAACTTCGGCTAAACTCGAACAAAAGAGTTAATAAATTTTTTATTTTAAAATTTTTATATAAAAGAAAAAAGGCAAAATATTATTTAAAGTAAAATAAAAGAAAATATATCATTTACATTCCGTTTTAAGAGAGAAATCCTTACGTCGATCGAAATGACCGACAAAAATGTGAAAGGTTCACCTCATTGCTTGGAGTTCCCTTTCGAGATTCTTTACCTTTTAAAAGAATATAACAAATGTTAAAGAGATTAATATTTGTTGTGTTTGGATCTGTGGTACAGTAAGAATAAGTACCTATCAACTGCAATTTTTAAACACAGTCATTTATTTGAATCTGAGGACAAATAATTAAAGGTTGAAGGAAAGTGCAGTATTACCATATAAATCGATAGGTAAAAAGAGAGTTACTGTAAGAAAATACTTTTGCGGTAAAAATTCTACTTTCTATTAATAACCTTCTGATAATTATTATTTTCCATTATACTCTCAATTACTAGAAAGTAAGTCCAACGTATCGTCTTTTTCTTATTTTAATTTAATATTTTATTATTTATAATTTTAAATTTATATTACTAATTATATATTTTTTAATTATTTATACAACAATAAATATTTTATTAAATCAATATATTTTTTAATCATTTTATCTCTTTTAAGCAAACACAATAACACTTATCAAATACGTATTTTCATATTTCAGCAATTACCAAAATAACAATCTCAAACACATAAGTATTTATTAAAAATAAGTATTTATCATTTTAACTACTTAATTTTGTATCGTTTTGGTATTTCGTGAATTTTTTACATTGCCGTTTTAGCTTGCCCCGATTGTAGGAGCAGTTTCTTAAACTTGTATTTTTATATTTTATTTTCTTTTAATAAATTTTAATTTCACAAAAAATACATTGTAATTAAATGTCATTAAATAAAAATTTTATTAATTCTTATTTTTTGTTACTTATTTTATGATATCATCTTTATCATAATTTACTAAAATTTTAATATATTATATTATTTTGATTAAAAATAAAAGACAAATTAATAACATATAATAACAAAAAAAGAGAACAAAGGGTCTTTTATTTATTCAATGTATACATATACATGATTAAAACAAATCACATCCCTTCAATACAACAACAACATCTTAATAGCCCGTTTCGGTGGAATGCAGAATTTGAGGAAATCCGGAAATACACAGCTTTACCAATAATTAAGTACGAGAGAGACGGAGAGACATTTGTGAATTGTGATAAATCCACTTAGGCTACTTGTTAATTACTCACTTGGCCACCAGATGTACAAGCTGGCCTTCTTGGAGGAAGTTGTTGATGAGGGGTTCTCTGCAATTTCTCAGTAAGTTCTTTGAATTTTGCTAAATTAAAAATTGTTAATATTCAAAATAATATATCCCATAATTTATATTTATATTTATATATATACCTGTAGTTTAGGTTGCAAAGTCTCTATTGCCACTTTAGCCTTCTGATTTACTTCTGCTCCTTGCTGATTTCAAAACCACAATTTCAGGTAATAAATGACATTTTAATATTTATTAGAGTGCCTAAACCACAAATTAAAAAATAAGAATTAAAAGAAAATTACCTTACATAAAGCCCAATCTGCTGAATCAAAGAAAGCTCGTTCATGGTCCTATAAATTCAATATAAATACTTAGCAAAAATTTATGTAATCATGTCTCCTTTTTTTCATGATCAAAACACTATAACATTACCTTAGAAATTAAAGGCTTCTTCTTGGGAACAAGCTCTCCATATTTCTTTGTCCTAAATGTTTCCTGATATTAACATAGTTAGAACCTAGTTTTTAGCATATTTGACTCCTTTTTAAAAAATTAAAAATACCAATTTGTTAAATAAGAAAATTAAAAATATATAGATAATTCAGAATTGATTGAACTTTTGAATAAAATTAAATTTGAAATAATTAATTTTGATTTAAATGGTTTCAAGTTTAAACTAATTCGAACTGATGTAAATTCATCGCAATTAAAACAATATTATTTTATTAAAATTTAATAAAATAATATTATACATAATTACACGTTTCAAGAAATTTACGTTACGAACTAATAATTTAAAATCAAATAACAACCACTTATAGTTTAAGAGAATTTAGAAAATCCCTCAATTTTTAAAATTATAAAAAATCCTATTTTTTTAAGTTTTTTAGAAAGCCCCATTTTTCTTATACTTTGGTTGAAAAATAACAACAAAACATAAGTAATATGAATATTAAATATAAACTAATCAAATGTTTACTAATACGGTAACCTTACTCAATGCTTGAATATGACATAAACCAATAAATTGCACTTAAATTATAAGATACTTATAATAAATATTAGTTTTGAGTCAAATTAGTTAGTTTGATTCAAATTTAGTAATTAAATTAAGTCGTGGCATTTGATTAATTTATATATGATGTCGTACTGTGATTATTTTATAATTATTTTTAACCAAAGTTTAAGATTTTTTTTGAAATTTTAAATTTTAAAAATTATTTTTTAAAAAACTTTAAATATTAAAAATTTATAAAAGAATCTTGTGTTTTTTACACTTTTTATATTAATATACTCTACCATCACCTTGAACGAGAAGAAAGGTGTTAGTGTCAAATTGGTCGTAAGCAATTGTTTGTCACACGTTAGTGACATAATTAACTTTCAAGTTGTATAAATTAAGATTAGGTATTGACCTGACTCAAACGATAAATGAGTCACCAAAAACAATTATTTGTCTATTCAATAAGATATGCAATTATGGACTTTGTCTACCACTAGTAATAAATTGATACCTTTGAAGTTTGAACAAGAAAATAAAACCTAATTTAAAGAAACTTAATACCTTGTCATTTACTCTTTCCTACTAATTTCCCAAGTTGAACCAAAGTATCACTTAATTATTAAAAAATAAATAATAATAATTAAACATTGTTAATTATTATTACTACTAAACTTTTTCAGATCTCGTATTAAAGGTTTAGTAATAAGCGATCTTACAAATAATACAGGGCCTAAAGAGGTTTAGTGATAAGCAGTCTTACGTTGTATTATAATTATAACTTCAATAAAATAGAAATAATAAATCATTATTTAGGGGCCGTTTGGTTTTACTTTTATTTTTTTGTTGTAGTTTTTGATTTTCGTTTTCAGTTTTTTGTTTCTGTTTTTCTTTTAAATAAAAACAATAACATGTTTGGTTGTTAATTTTAATGTAGTTATATTTTTATCACCAATAATAATTACATATTAGATAATACTGAAAGATAAATTATTTTAGTTAAATAAATTTATTTAATCTCTCATATAATATTTATTAACAAATTATTAATAAAACTATGTTATTTTAATAAAATAAATAATCTGAACATTAAAATTTTATTTATAAATTAATATTTATTTGAAATATATTGTAATTATTAAATCAATTTTTTTTAATATTTATGTATTTCAAATTTTAATTACATAAAATTTAAAAATAAAAATAAAATAAAATAAAATTATTCATAATTTTTATTGATAATTAATTTATTTTATTAAACATATAATCTTGAATTAAATTATTCATAATTAAATAATATATATTTAAATGATAGTAAACCAAATTATAAAAAAGCAAAAACAGTAAACAAAAACTACTTTTTATGGTTTTCATAATTTTTGAAAACTGAGAGAAACCAAAATCAAAAACAGAAAATTAAAAACTCAAATAAACATGGTTTTTTTACTAAATTTGAAAAAAAAACAAAAAAAAAAAGAAACAAACACCCCCTAAATTTAATCCCATAACTTATAAATACATACTAAATTCCTAATTTATTTACTCTATAAAACCACAAATTTTATTTTATTGAGAAAACCCTTTAACATGATTCTAAATATATTATATTTTAAATTATCATATAATTCTTAGATTTTTTAATTATTAATGAAGTAATTAAAATTTTGGAAATTTTAAAAAAGAAAATTGTCCACTAGTTCTAGTTGACGCATAATAGGAAGTGAAAGCCGTACATTGCCGACAATTGAAGAATGTTTCTGATGTCAGCATCTGGAGTCTCTGCTCAGTTCTCACTTGTCATGAAGTGTGGGAACCACAGAACTTTGTATCAATTTAAGCCAATAATTCTCTTCCAAAAATATCTATTCCTTTTTTATTTATTTTAGATATAAATATAAACATTTTGAATTATTACCTTTTACGTTTGATGAGTGCCAAAAAAAAAAAACTAATTAATTATTACAAATTAGTTAAATTTAATTAGGTTCAAACGTTAATTTAAATATTAAAACTCAATTAAACTAAAGTTTTCAAATTAACATTCAAACTCGAACTCCAATTTTAAAAAGTCAAACTCTGCCGGACTTAACCTGAACTTTGGCAACACTGCTTCAAACCGTGAACAAGCATGCAAATCGGTTTATGTTATGTCTCCTCGTGAAAAGAGGGTTGCTCTCACATGAAAGTGGTTAGAGACTACCTAAGATCTATACGAAATACATTATAGTTCGGAGTTTTAAGCCACCAATCTCCTATATGCTTGCTACTTTTCTAATTTCCCAAAATGAGACCACGCAGTACACAGAAACAGAGAAAAGGAAAGAAACAGAGCTGTTAGTCCAGTTATGGAGATTCAGAATTGATACCTCGGAAGAACTGAAATCTTCGTTTCTGCTACAATCTGCCATCTGGGTTTCTCTCCTCTGCAATCACCGACTGCCATTAAAGATCAAAGAACGTAGCTTGCAACACGTAATTGACTAAAACCAGATAAGTAGGGAGAAAAAACAAAAGCATTGAGAAACAGAGTCTCTTCAAGCTCTCAAAAGAGAAACGGAGTGCCTAGAAATGTCAAGCACTCAAACAACAAACCAAAACCTATAGTCATGAAGGGCAGATATGGATTACAACAAGAAAGCAAAAGATTTGTTATGTAAGGAGGATGATTGATCTACATTACCTTTGTAGTTTGAGAGAAGGTAGAGAAAGAGACAGAGAGAGAGAGAAACAGAGAGAGGAGAGTTTATAGATGGAGTTTGAGCAATGGTGTTGAGTGAGATGGTAAGACAAGTATATTCACCAAAGATATACATTAAAAAAAGAAAGGACAATGATCTTTAGTGTACAACTGTACATATAAGGTGAAAAATATATAATTAAAGATATTAAAAAACCTAAAAAATTATAACACACACATAAGGTCATGGATTGGTGGTTAGGAATAAAGTTCAATGTTGGTGGTAGTGTTTATGATTGGTCGGGCCGGTTCAAAAAAGTTCTTTACGCGTGAATTTAAATATTTGATTTTAATTGTGTTTAAATTTAAATTTAAATTATTTTTATTTAGTTAAATAAAATTAAAATTTTGAACTTACACTTAATTCAGGTTGATTTTGAATTCAAATTCAAATTTGAATCTAATCTCAATTAAATTAATTTTAATATGTCAATTTTAATTCATTTCACCTTAAATTAAAATTTCTTTTCTAACTAATAGTTAAATAATTATTTTTATGTATATGAAGTATAAATATATTAAAATAATATATAATGGTTATTTTTTAAATACATATATAAAAATAAATATCTCTATTAATCATATAAATTTTAAATAAATCATTCTATCAATTCGTAAATTTAAATTAAAGTAATCTTAAAGGCCTCAAACACAAAATAAAACCCAAAATATAAGTATTATTAATATGAGTCTGTTTTTGTAATTCAAACTTATGTTTTTTTAATCACAAAGGGAATGGTTGAGTTGATAGAGTGGGGGAAATATGAGAGCTAAAAAGTCTTATGTTCGAATCCTTCCTTCTTGTACTTTTTTTATCGAGCCTGTTGTACAGAACTTATCTACTATCGAATACCTTATTAACATAATTTGCAGGCTATTGTGTTAATTCAAAATTTTACCTAATGCTCAGTCAAAAGATAGGCTACGGATTTCTCACTTTAAAAAAATTACTAGTTATTCCAATAATATTCTTTTATGAAAATATAAGATAAATAGAGTTTTATTTTATATTAATAAAGGACAGACAAAGACATAATTTTCTGCCGTGGACACGTCCACATCTACTGCCGTATACGTCAAAACCAACGGCCTTCTATGTTTCATAGCTGAACTTTTCAATTTCACTACTACCGACCTTTCAATGCAACGGGTGTATATCGATAAATTTTATAATAAATTATTATTATTTTAGTTAAAAGGGTTTGAAGCATGCATGGAAGTTTGGTGAAGAAGAGAAAGGAAGATGTGTATGTAACTTGGCAAAGTGACCAATAAATATTCTATCGTGTAGAGAAAGATAGGGTTTGAAATTTCCACCTTGTTTCTCGTATAGAACAGATACAAGAAACAAGACTTACGTTGTTGGGTTCTTACAAAGTTGCGAGGAATTGAGTTTGACTGGACCGGTTTAATTTGTTTTTATTTTTATTTAATTAAAATTAAAAAATAAATGTCAGGTATTAGATAGGCTAAACTTAGACAACTTAAACTCGGTCAATTTAGATCTAACTTGTTGATCTCAAATTGAGTCAAGCTAAGGCTCAATTGTCATCCTGAAATTTTAACCGAGGTCTAGTTAGTTAGAAGGCTAATTCTTGGTGGGCTAGAGCCCTAAAGCCCTTTGCATACAAAGTTAAGTTCTACATTGGACATGCTCACTCTTTATTACACCAAATGA